>CAUYQU010048767.1:0-123626 GCA_963574635.1 Cheracebus regulus | reverse complement strand
GTTTCTAGAATGGTTAAAGAATTCTTATAAATAAGAAAAGGGTAGAATAGTTTAAAGAACTCCTGGATGGAAGGAGGAAGAAAGGAAGGCAGGCAGGCAGGCAGGCAGGCAGGCAGGCAGGCAGGCAGGCAGGCAGGCAGGCAGGCAGGTCGGCAAGCAGGCAGGGAGGGAGGGAGAGCCCAGCAGAAAAAAATGGGCAAAAATGTTAACAGTCACTTCTCCAGAGAGAATATCCAAAAGGCCAGTCGACATGAGAGTGTTCAATCTCATTAAGGGCAATGCAAATTAAAACTATTATGAGCTAAAAATGTTGATGAGGATTTGGAGCAGCTGGAATTCACATACATTGCTTGTAAGGAGGTAAAATGGGCACAGCTACTTTGGAAAACTGTTTGGCAGTATCAAGTAAGCTTACCCTAAACATACCCTATGACTCACAGTTCCACTCCTCAGGTATAGACCCAAGAAATAACATAAATATGTGTCCCACAAGACAGGTACAAGAATAGTTACAGAAGTTTGTATTCATAATAGCCCCAAACTGGAAACAACCTAAATGTCCTTCAATAGTAGAATAGGTAAATGAATTGTGGTATATTCAAATGAGCAATAAAATGAAGAAATTACTGATACATAAAACGACATGAAGTTAAATCTCTGAAACATAAATGAAAAAAAGCCTGAGAGGAAAAGTTCATATTGTATGATTCACATTTATATAACGTTCAAAAACAAGCTAAAGTTACTAATGACATGAGAAGTCAGGATAACTGTAGTGTTTACTTTTGCAGAGAAGGGAGATAATATCTGAGAAGGGACAAAGGCTTCTGAGATGCTGCTGACATCCTGTCGTGGTCTGAGAAGCGACTCCATAGTTGGTGTTTTCTTTGTGAATATTCATTAAGCTAGACAATTATGGTTTGTGCACTTTTTCTGAATAATATTTATGCTTCAATTTAAAGAAATGTGAAAAAGAGAGTGCAAAATCAGAGTATGGGAGGAAGAGAGATCTCTCTGGATTTGAGAGCAGCAGTGACTCTGGAAGCCCACCAGGGAGGCGGTAGTAGCCTCAAAAGAAAAATCGCTGGAGCCTAGGAGGATCTCAAAATGAGGTTTCCAGTCTCAGCAATAATTCCTCAACCACAGGTATGGCCCAGAATACAGCAACAAAGCAGAACACTAGTTTGCCAGAACACTAGCAAAACCAAAGGAAGCACATGAGCTGGGACACTGGACATCTCGTCAATGTGGATAGTTGATCAATGACCCGAGTATTCCTCCCCTCCCAACCCAGCCTCCCGGGATCACACTAACTATCGGGCAAGTTCCAACCCTGAAACGACCATGAGGGAGATAGGATTTATGCTGATAATGGCTGGAGTTATCCTTTCAACCCAGCAGAATGGGGGCGTGCAGTCATAACTCAAGTTGAGTTTTAGGAAATAAAAAAAAAAGATCTCTTACATATCTAAATTTGAGGACAGAGATTCTTATCAGATACATGGAAATAACAAGTCTGGGTTTTGTTTGTTTGTTTTAAAGAGACTTCTTCCTTTTCCCCTCATCCTTTCTTCTCAAAGTTTCTTCCCAATCATCACACTTGACACAGTAGGGCCTAAAGCCATCTATCTAGTATGCCTTTAAGGATGTGAATATAACCCAGGATTTACTATTCCCCCCAGATTTGCTCTGATGTACTAAAACAAACATATGTCAGGAGCTATCTCCTCCCTGCAAAGGCACATGTTACTTAAGAGTTCACCAGACCTTTCTGTGCTTCACTGGCATGTCTGGGATGTTTGCTAGCATGTTCATTTTTCTGTGCGGAGTTGTCCACATTAGCAAAATTCTGTGATTCTGTGACATGCTCCATTTGTTTGATGAAAATCTCTACTGCATGTTCTCCTAAGCACCTGAAACAGCAAAATACAGCATTTGTAGAGATCATTTCACATTGGTTAGTTAATTATTGTGAATGGGTTCTGTTCTATCTATAGGGTAAACTGAGAAATGGTGTGGGTGCTGGCTGAGATCCACCAAGTCCAGTGACCCAAAGTCCTGAGCACACTGTGCTGCCTACAGTAGGAACACCAGGAGAAGTCGTTGATGTTGCTTACAGAACTACGGAAGCCTTGGATTTTATTTTTATTTTTTTATTGTTTGAGATGGAGTTTCACTTGTCACCCAGGCTGGAGTGCAATGGCATGATCTTGGCTCACTGCAACCTCCGCCTCCCTGGTTCAAGTGATTCTCCTGCCTCAGCCTCCTGAGTAGCTGGGATTACAAGTGCCTGCCACCACACCTGGCTAATTTTTGTATTTTTAGTAGAGACTGGGTTTCACCACGTTGGCCACGCTAGTCTCGAACTCCTGACCTGAGGTGATCTGCCTGCCTCAGCCTCCCAAAGTGCTGGGATTACAGGTGTGAGCCTATTTTTATTTTATAAGGTTAACTTTACTGAGATATAATTTATATACAAATAAAATTCATCAGTGTTAGTTGTACAATTCCAAGTTTTGGCAAATGTTTACAGTCGAGTTAAATACCACCACAATTAAGATATTAATTGATCTATCATGCTGAGAAGTTCCCTGTGTCCCTTTGCAGTCAGTACCCTCAACCACTGTTCTGCTGTCACAACTGGGGTCTTTCTAGAATGTCACATAAGTGCGATCATACAGCGACACTCGTGTGTCTTTTTTTCACTTTGTGTAATGCTTTTGAAATTCTTCCATATTGTTGCATATAATCAGTATTTCGTTCTGATTGTTCCACATTCTCACCAACATGTGTTTGCTCAATCTTGTTAATTTTAGGCATTCTAGTGATTTTTATAATGGCATCTCATTGTCATTTTAATTTGGATATTTTCATGTGCTTATTTATCTTCTTTAGTGAAGTGTGTTCAAATGTTCTGTCTTAAAAAAAAAAAAAAACTGGGGCTGGGCATGGTGGTTCACCCATGTAATCTCAACACTTTGGGAGGCTGAAGCAGAAGGATTGCTTGAAGCCAGGAGTTTGAGACTAGCCTAAGCAACATAGTGAGACCCCATCTCTACAAAAAATAAAAAATTAGCCAGCCGTGGTGGTGCATACCTGTAGTCCCAGCTACTCTGGAGGCTGAGATGGGAGAATTGCTTAGGCCCAGGAGATCAAAGCTGCAGTGAGCCATGATACCACCACTGCACTCCAACCTGGGCAACAGAGCAAGGTCTTGTCTCAAAAAAACAAAAACAAAAACAGTTGGGTTTAATTGGGTTATTATTGAGTTGCAAAAGTTAATACATTCTGGATACAAGCCTTTTATCATATATTTTTTGAAAATATTTGCTCCCAGGCTGAGGTTTGCCTTTTTATTTTCTTAACATTATCTTTTGAAAGCAAAATTTTAAATTTTGATCAAATTTGTCAAATATTTTCTTTTAAGGTTTTACGATTTCTTTTGTCAAATTTAAGCAATTTTTGCCTAACTCAAGGTCACAAATATTTTCTCCTACATTTTCTTTTAGAAGTTTTATAGTTTTAGCTCTTACATTTAGGCCTAGGATCCATTCTGAATTAAATATTGTATATGGTATTACGGTAAGGGTCAGGTTCGTTTTATTGCATTTGGAGATTCAATTAATCCAGCACCATCTGCTGAAAAGAATATCCTTTTTTCATTTAATTATCGTGGCACACTCATCACAAATCTACTCTGTGTGTGTTTATTTACATATACATAGTGCTATTTCTACATTCTCTATTCTGTTCGTTTGAGTTCTATGTATACCCTTATACCAACAGCACACTATCTTGCTTTAGAATAAGTTTTAAAATCAGGTAGTTCCAACTCTGTCTTATTTTGCAAAGTTATTTTGACTATATTAGCTCTTGTATTAGCCCTTTTGAATTACCATATAACTTATAGGTCAATTTCTACTAAAAGAAAAGCTGCCTGCATTTTGGTTGAGATTGCATTGGATCTATAGAACAATTTAGGGAGAATTTACATCTTAACTTTGTTGAGTATTATGACCCATTAATATGGTATACTCTCCATTTATTTAGATACTCTTTAATTTCTCAGCAATATTTTAGTGTTATCAGTGTATAAATATTGCACATATTTTCTTAAACGTATCCCTATGTAATTCAGATTTTTATGTCATTAAAATGGTCTTAAAAATTTTTTTAATTTCTAATTGTTTATTGCTGATATACAGATCTATAAGTAATTTGTATATATTGATGTTGCATCTGGCAACTTTGCTGAACTTTTTTTTAGTTCAAGTAGCTTTTTTGTTGATTAGGAATTTCTATATATATAATCATGTCATATATAAATAAAGTTTTATTTCTTCCTTTGCAATTTGTATGCCTGTTATTTCTTTTTATTGTAATACTGCAAAAACTAGGGCATCCAGTACAATGTTGAATAGAAGTGACAATAGTGGACATCTTTGTCTTGTTTCTGGCTTGAGCGGGAAAGCATTCAGTCTTTCAACATTAAGTACGATGTTAGTTGTAGGTTTTTAATAAAAGTTCGTTATCACTTCTAATCTTAGTTTCCTAAGAGTTTTTAACAAGAATATGTGATCAATTTTATCAAATACTTTTTCTGCATCTATAGAGATGATCATATAATTGTTCTTTGTGAATAATTAAATTGCATTGATTGCTTTTCAAATGTTAAAACAACCTAGTGTTCCTGGAATAAATGCTGCTTGGTCATAAGATTGTATCACTTTTATATACTGAAGGATTCAATTTGCTAAAATTCCCTTAAGGATTTTTGCATCAGTGTTCATGAGGGCTATTAAACTGTAGCTTTCCTTTTCTTTCTAAAAATGTCTTTGATTTGGACATCAGGGTAATGCATACTTCATGAAATGAGTTGGAAGGTGTTTTTTTCTCCTTTAATTGCTGGCACAGTTTGTGTAAAATTGGTATTAGTTCTTCCTTAAATTTATCAGTAAAGCTGTCTGGGCCTGGAGTTTTCTTTGTAGGAAGACTTTTAATGACAAAGTCCATTAACTGAATAGATACAGGGCTCTTCAGGTTATCTATTTCTTCTTAATTGAGCTTCGGTAATTTCAAAATTTAGTAATATTTTGTAATGATAAAGGGGTCAACCTAATTGACATTTATAAAAAAAACCCTATTCAACAACAAAAAAAGGGTTTCATTTGTTCTTCTCTTTCTAGCTTTTTAGGTGGAAGCTTCTTTTTTTTAAGACGGAGTTTCACTCTTGTTGCCCAGGCTGGAGTGCAATGGCACAATCTCAGCTCACTGCAACCTCCAACTCCCAGGTTCAAGCGATTCTTCTGCCTCAACCTCCCAAGGCTGACCCGCCCTCAAGTGATCTGCCACCTCGGCCTCCCAAAGTGCTGGGATTACAGGCATGAGCCACCTTACCTGGCCCCTTCTTCTTTCTTAATACGTGTATTTAATATTTTAAATGTTCCTGTAAATTATCAAATATTGGTATTTTTTATTATTTTTATTTCAAGGAAATTTTTCCATTTCATCTGTCAGGAAACTTACTGGGATAAAGTCATTTATCATCCTTTCAATATCTTCAAGTTCTGTAGTAATGTCCCTACTTCATTCCTGATATTGGCAATTTGTGTTTTACATATTTTTGTTGGTAAGTCTGGCTAGAGGTTTACCAATGTATTCAATGTACTGATTTTTCAAAAGAAAACAGCATGTGGTTTTATTGATATTTCTCTACTGTTTTTCTACATTTTCTATTTCATTGACTTCTACGATTATTTTTTCCTTCTTTCTGCTTACTTTTGGTTTCATTTGTTCTTCCCTTTCTAGCTTTCAGGTGGAAGCTTCAATAATTGAATTTAGACCCTTCTTCTTCTTCTTCTTCTTTTTTTTTTTTGAGACGGAGTTTTGCTCTTGTTGCCCAGGCTGGAGTGCAATGGCACAATCTTGGCTCACTGCAACCTCCAGCTCCCAGGTTCAAGGGATTCTCCTGCCTCAACCTCCCAAGTAGCTGGGATTACAGGCGCCCACCACTAGGTCTGGCTAATTTTTTGTATTTTTAGTAGAGACAGGGTTTCACCATGTTGGTCAGGCTGGTCTCAAACTCCCTACCTCAAGTGATCCACCCACCTTGGCCTCCCAAAGTGCTGGGATTACAGGTGTGAGCCACCTTACCCAGCCCCTTCCTCTTTCTTAATATGTGTATTTAATATCTTAAATGTTCCTGTAAGCACCATTTTAGTGGCATCTCATATATTTTAACATGCTGTGTTTTCATTTTTTGTTCAGTTTAAAATATCTTTTATTTTTCATTGTAATTTCTTTTTCACACATGGTTTATTTGGAAGTTTGATGTTTAATTTCCAAGTAGTCTGGGGGATTTTCTAGTTATCTTTTTGATTGTTGATTTGAATTTTTCCTTTTGTTGTTGAATAGGGTTTTTTATAAATGTCAATTAGGTAAAACTGGTTGATAGCTTGTTCAAGTCTTTAACATCCTTACTAATTTACAGTTTATTCATTCTATCAATAATCAGAGAGAAGTGTTGAAATTCCCATATTATATTATTGTGAATTTATTTCTCTTTTAAGCTTTGTCAGTTTTTGTTGTGTATTTTGAAGCACTATTATTAGGCGCATGCACATTTACAATTTTTGTCTTTCTTGTAAATTGACCCCTTTGTCATTATAAAATGTCCCGCTTTATCCCTGGTAATATTCCTTGTTCTAAAGTCTATTTTTTTCTGATATTAAGACAGCCATTCCAGCTTTCTTTTGATTACTATTAGCACACTATATTTTTTCTATCCTTTTAACCTATTTGTGTCTTTATATTATTGAGTTTTCTTCACACTTCGGCTGGCAGGAATGTGTCTTTATGTGTATATATGTATATATATTTTTTCCCCATGGACCACCAAGTTAGAATGTATCTTTATATTTGAAGATGATTTGTTAAAGACAACATATATTAGGTCTTGGTTCTTTTGTCTAATCAAACTCTGCCTTTTGATTGGAGTGTTTAGAACTTTTACATTTAAATGTAGCACTAGATATGGTTGGGCTTAAATCTATCAATTTCCTACAATATTGTCCCTTGTTTCTTTTTTCCTGGATCCTTTGAGATTAAATGCTTATTTCTTATGGTCCCATTTTATCTTCATTTCTGACTTATTAGCTATACTTATGTATAGTGATTGATTTACGGTTTACAGTATACATCTTTAATTTATCACAGTCAAATAATAGTATACTACTTCATATACAATGTAGAAAATTTACAATGCACTTCCATTTCCCACCTTCCATCATTTTTGTTACTTTTGTATACATTTTACTTCTACATATATTATGAATCTCATATTGTTATTTTTAAACTCAATTATCTTTTACAGAGATTAAAATAAGAAAAAATGTACTTTATATTTATCATTTTCAGTGCTTTTCAATTCTTTGTGTAAATTCAAGATTCTGTCTAGTGTCATAGTCCTATCTACAGAAATTCTTTTAACTTGTCATGTAGTGCAGGTCTTCTGGCAATTCATTCTCTAGGTTTTTGTCTGTCTGAAATGGTCTTTATTTTTCTTTTATTTTGGGTATAGAATTATGGGTTTGTAGGTTTTTTTCTCTTCCTAACTCTCCCAAGAACTTTTGTATTATTCCATTATCTTCTGACTTGTATAGTTTCTGATGAGAAGTCTACTATAATTCTTATTTTGATTCCTCTGTAATAATTCTTTTTTTATCCATCAACTTTTAAGCTTTTCTGTTTATCACTGTAACAGTGATAAACTCTGTAAGCAATGATTCCTTTTTTAATCCATCAATTTTAAAGCTTTTCTGTTTATTACTTTAATTCAGCAATTTGATTTTTCCCAGTTTTTTATTATGGTAAATTACACATAACATAAAAATTTGCCATCTCAATCATTTCTAAGCATACAGCTGAGTGGAATTCAAATTCATAATGTTGTGCAACCATCACCACTATCTGTCTCCATAAATCTTTTCATTCTGAAAAACTGAAACTCTATACCCACTAACCAATATGGCACTTCCCCAGTATTTCCAACAATATGGTGTTTCCTCAGTATTTCCCCATTCCTTTTTCCCTGCAGCCCCTGGCAGCCACCATTGTACTTTTTATTTCTATGACTTTGACTACTCTATGTGCCTCTCAGCAATTTGATTTTCATGGTGACTTGGCATAATTTTCTTTAGATCTTTAATGTTTGGATTTTAATGAACTTCTTAATCTATAGGCTATAGTTTTCATCAAATATGGAAAATATTCCACCATGATTTTTCAAAATTTTTTTCTACCTCTGCTCCTTTCTTTCCTGGGTCTACAGTTATATTAGATCATTTCATATTTCCTGGAAGGTTATTGAGATTCTGTTCATTATTTTTAAGTTTCTTTTCTCTCTATCCTTCATTTGGTTAGTCTACATTGTTATGTCTTCAAGTTCACTGATCTTCTGAAGTGTCTAATCGGTTGCAAATCCCATCTATTGTATCCTTATTTCAAATATTCTATTTTTTTCTTTCTAGAGGTTACATTTGGATCCTTTTTCTGTCTTCCATTTCTAGCCTCATCATGTTTACAGTTTCCTTTACATCCTTGAGCATATTTGTAAGATTCATAATAGCTGCTTTACAGTATCTTTGTACTAATTCTATAACCTGTCTTTTTTTTTTTCTTTTGAGACAGAATGTCACTCTGTCACCCAGGCTGGAGTACAGTGGTGCAATTGTGGCTCACTGCAACCTCCGCCTCCTGGGTTTAAGCGATTCTCATGCCTCAGCCTCCTGAGTAGCTGGGATTACAGGCGTGCACAACCATGCCCAGCTAATTTTTGTATTTTTAGTAGAGATGGGGTTTCATGATGTTGTTCAGGCTGGTCTCAAACTCCTGACCTCATGATCCACCCACCTTGGCCTCCCAAAGTAACCTGTCATTTTTAAGTCTGTTCCTATTGGTTGATTTTCTTCTCAGATATGAGTCATATTTTCCTGTATCTTTTCATGTCTAGTAATTTTGTATTAGATATTGAACATTTTGAATTTTATACTGCTGAGTGCTGAATTTTGATATATTCCTGTAAAGAATGTTGCATTCGTTTTTTTCTGGCACACTTTTCAGTCACTTGTAGATCCATCTGACCCTTTCAAGCTTTCAAACTTTGTTATGGCAAGTCCAGAGCAGTTTTTACTCTGGGAATAATTTATCTCGACCACTAAGCCATGACATTTCTGTGAACTCTACCCAATTCTTATCTAATACCATGTCTCTCCAATCTGGTTTACGGTAACATGAAACATTCCTAGTTCTGTTTAAGTCCCAGAAATCGTTCAGCCTTCAGCCTTTTGGTGGGTATTTCACCAGTCTTAGTTTCTTCTCATGCATGTGCAGATTACTGCTCAGCCAAAAACTTAAGGAGACTTCTCTTCAGGTTTCTGAACATTTTTTTTTTGTGCAGCTCCTTCCTTTTGGGTTCTCCTTATAAATCGTAGCTTCTTTGGCCTCTCTGAATTCTTATTTTTATCTTCCCAACTCAGAAATCTGGAATTCATTTGGATTTCCTACAATATGGCCTAAAATGTGACCCCAGTACTAAATGGGGGCAATTGTAGGACTCACCTTGTTTTTCTTCCTTCAGAGATTGTTGTACTGTGCCTGCTGTCCAATGTCTAAAAAGAGTTGTTTAACATATTTAACTACTTTTTAGTTGTTAATAATAGCAAGGGCACAATTTAATTTTCGCAGTTATTTTTCATTAGCAGATTTGGGTTTCATCTTGCCCATTTTTTTTCCTAAGGAACTTACACCATTTATAAATACTAATGAGTAAAGGATTGAATAAATGATATAAATGATTTTATGCTCTACTGGTCCTTTCCCCCCAGTATTTGTTCCTTACTTTATTCTGTCACCCTCACAGCAGCAATTTTCAACTTTTTTTGGTAGACAAGCTAGACTAAAAACCTGATATTTAACAGAATTATTGGCAACATTCTTCAAGAAATTAAGAGATTCAAAACAACAGAAACAAATCAATAATGATCAAAGCACAATCACCACTTAACAATGAATGGTCTTTTAGTGCCTATAAAAGCAGCCTCTAGGGCCGAGTGCAGTACACCTGTAATCCTAGCACTTTGAAAGGCTGAGGTTGGGGGATAGCTTTAGCTCATGACCAGCCTGCGCAACATGGTGAATCTCTAGCTCTACAAAAAACATAAAAATTAACCAGGCACGGTGGCATGTGCCTGTAGTCCCAGCTACCTTGGGGGTTGGGGCAGGAGGATCACTTGAGCCCAAGAGGTCAAGGCTGCAGTAAACTATGTTCATGCCACTGTTCTTTAGCCTGGGTGACAAAGTGAGACCCTGTCTCAAACAATAACCAGAGCAGCCACTATTCATTTACTACTCCTCAGTGCTATACCATTTTAGTAAGAACTATCTACTGCCCTAGCTTTAACAAAGCTATTATTTAAAAATGTATGAGTGTTCTGGAATTATGAGTGATTGGAAAAATATTAAGCTTCCTGTTATATAGTAGTCCACCGTTGCCTGTCACTTCATTTTCCAGTTTCAGTTACCTACGGTCAACTGTGGTTTGAAAATATTAAATGGAAAATTCCAGAAATAAATAATGCTTCAGTTTTAAATTATGCACCATTCTGAGGCATGTGATGAAATCTCACATGGCCTGGCTCCACCCCTCCTGGGATGCGAATCATCCTTGTCCAGCGCATCCAAGCTGTATTTGCCACCCCATTAGTCACTTAGCAGCCGTCTCAACTGTCAGATCCACTGTCACACTGTCTCAGTACTTGTGTTCAAGTAACTCTTATTTTACTTAATAATGGCCCCAAAGGACAACAGTAGTGATGCCAGCACTCTGGACATGCCAAAGAGAAGCTGTAAAGTGCTTCCTTTAAGTGAAAGGGCGAAAGTTCATGACTTAATAAGACAAGAAAAAAACTGTATTCTGAAGTTGCTACAGATCTACAGTAAGAATAAAACTTTTATCCATGAAATTTAAAAGGGGGAAAAAATTGGTGCTAGTTTTGGTGCTTCATCTCTAACTATAAAAGTTACAGCCACAGAGCAGAATAAGTGCTTAGTTAAGACGGAAAAGGCATTACATACGTGAGTGGAAGTTATGAACAGAAACGGTGTGATTGACAGTAATCAGTTTGGGTATGATCCACTGTTTCACTGGCATCTACTGGCGGTTTTGGAACACATCCCCCTTGAATAAGGGAGGACTATTGTAATACTAATGTATGTACTCTGTCAAAATTTAAGAAAATATGAGAAATTACAAAAAAATTTTAAACAATTCCCCATCCTACCACCAAAAGACCACACTGTTAATAATGCTTCTAGTCTTCTCACTGCATATCCTTCTCATCTCACAGGATGAGAGCAAGTGCAGGCCACATGTGAACACAGCACCGCCCAGGTATGCCTCACTGGCCCACTTGCTTGTACAACTGTTCATGACAGGATGGCATGGGCCTAGAATCTAAGAAAGAGCAGTAAAAATATACCACCTTCCAAATCAACAACATATGTTTAAGCAATTCCTAGGTGGGGGCCAGTGCAGTGGTCCAGAGTATCGGGTCCAGGGTTCAATGTTATGCTCTGCCACTTAATAGCTCTGATTCTGGATGAGCCACTTAACCTTTTGAGACCATTTCCTCCTCCATAAACTGGGAGTGCTAACAGTACCTTCCTCTCAGGCTGACACATGTGAAGTGGTTAATACTGCTTGTCCTGCAGTAGGCTTCTATTAATGTAGGGTTTTAATATACACACAGGGATGTCATATTAACAACTTAAAATAACAGCTATCATTTATTGAACCTGTACAGTACTAAATGCCTTCTGTGGAATACCTCATGCAATTTTTACAATAATCCAATGAAGTATAATCCCATTTTTACAGATGAGAAAACTGAAGTTTGGTGGGGGGTTAAGTGACGTGCCCAAGGTCACATTAGAAGTAAGGTGGAATCAGGCTTTGAACTCAGGAAGTTTGACCTCTACTCACTCCTTAACCTCTCATACTAAATGTTAACTTGATAAATTTTGACATTTAACATCCCTGAGTGGGTGTGACTGGTTTGTTATTATTATTTTTAAAGATAGGATCATATGCTGTCATCCATGCTAGAGTGCAGTGGTGCAATCATAGCTTACTGCAACCTCAAACTCCTGGGCTCAGGTGATCCTCCCACCTCAGCCTCCAGAGTAGCCAGGACTACAGACATCTGCCACCACACCTGGCTAGTTTTAAAATTATTTGTAGAGACATTGTCTCACTATGCTTCCCAGGCTGGTCTTGAAATCCTAGCCTCGAGTGATCTTCTCATTGGGATTACCTTCTCACTGGGATCAAAGCACTGGGATTACAGGCGTGAGCCACCCTGCCTGACATGGCTGGTTTTCTGAAGTTAGAATATTACGTATAGTTTTCAAAATATAAAGCAAACAAGGGATGGCTGGGTGTATGGGTGGTTACATATATGGGAAATGTTTGACTCTCTTGAATATTCGCAGAATGCTAGGTTTCATCAGAACACAGTTTAAAGACTCCTGGGGGAAGTTCACTGTTGAGCAGTTCTAATTGCTAGAAAGTTCCTTCCTGTATCAAAGCTGATTTTCTTTTTTTTTTTTTTCCACCCTAATTCCAACGTTTGAAACCAACTTAGAGTAAGTCTCATTTCTCTTCCACATTGGCGATTTTCAAAATGCAAGTCATAGTCTGCAGTCTATTGTGAAGTTTTAGTTGTGCTGGGTCACAATATAAAATATATTTACCATGAGTCACAGTCAAAACGTTTGAAAGCCACTGTTCTATATGACTATTCTGCAAGAATTTAGGCAGTTGTCACACCCCACCACCTAAAGACTAATCTTCTCTGCATGGGACCTCCTTGGCTTTTGATACAACTCCTCACTGCATGTGAGCTTCTTTTCCTCACTGTACCAGGGCATCGACCTATGGTCCTGTCACCAAATTCACGAGACTCTCTACTCAAGCCTTCTTAGGGATGACTTCCCTGACCATCCACTCTTAAGAAGTACCAACTCATCTCTCTCTAGCCCCTTACTCTGCTTTAACTTTTTCAAAGCACTTTTCACTACCCAACATTATATTGTGTGTTTATTACTTTACTTGTTTATGATCTTCCCTGATACAAAGTTCATCTCTAAATCTTCAGTTATTTCCTGGCATATAGTATTTGCTCAATTGGCTGGGCATAGTGGCTCACACCTGTAATCCCAGCACTTTGGGAGGCTGAGGCGGCAGGATGGCTTGAGACAGAAGTTCAAGACTAGCCTGGGCAACATAGCGAGGCCCTGTCACTACAAAAATAACAACAATAATAATTGTAATGAGAAAATTTTTAAAAACAGTATTTTCTCCATAAATATTTGTGGAATGAATGAATGAATACTAGAGGTGGGCACATTTTAGTAATAGTGTGTACAGATGTGCTCATAATTCTTTCCTTCAGGAGTTAGATTCTATAAGGACAGCTCACATGGTTACAACTATAGGCACAATTTCATTTTATCATCTCATAATTTTTAAAAACGTTATATATGCTAAGTATTATCACATAATTACATTATACATGTTGCTGTACAGGGTATATCAACATGTGCTAAACTGTGTACACGTTACTTTAGATGGAATATTTTGGATGTCCTGAGTAGTTTCCACTGTAGGCGATTTTTATCTATTCAGTTATAAGCACCTTGGAAGCAGTTTACACTTTTTCAAAGCACTCTCAGGTAAATAACCCATTCCAGTTTTCACAGGCTGAGAAAGTGTATCAGAGAGCTGGAAGGAAATTTAGCAGCGGGCTAGTGGCCACCAGATTCCAATCTCACCCTTTCATTTTACAAATGGGTACATCGAGGCCCAGGGCAGGGAAGACGTTTGCTGGGGGACACCCCATAAGCTGGGGTGGACCTGAGAGTAGAAATCAGGCCTTCGGCTTCCACCGACTGCCAGACACAGAAGCCCTCCCGGTGGCTGAGCCAGATGGGTCGGCCGCCCACGCCTCTTGCAGGAGCTCGGTAGAGCAGGCAGACCCTGGCTGTCACCACTTTTCAGGTGGGAACACCGAGGGCACGTCTCGACGCAGGGGCACCTCCCACGGTGGCTTCTTCCCGCCCTCGGGGCTCCACCTAGCTCGGCCGTGGAATTTCGCACGCACCCGGAGGGCGCCCCATGCGGTGCGCCGTGTCCTCTTCCCCACGGCCTCAGGGAGCAGTCCCCCCTGCCAGAAATGCCTCCTACCTGGTCGGGTCGCGGGGGCTGAATCTGACCGGCCCAACCTCCCGGTCGCTATGGCAACCACAGGCCTAACATTTGCTAGCCCACCTTCCGCCCTCCGCGGGATAAATCCAGCCAATGGCATCCTCTGTTTCTGTAGCGTGAAAAGTTGTTGACCAATCGTTAGAGGCGTTTCAAAGTCCGGCAGAATTTTAGGGCTTAGGTTAATTATATCAGGGCGTTTGGCGGGGTGGGCAACTAATGGACATTTATCTAGGCGACGCCTCAAAAATCTTGTGATAAACCAAAAGCCTTAGATTTTTGCTCACTCAAAAATCCTGCTTCAAGGAATATGCCTGAGAATTAACATTCATCCAAGCCCTGCTTCTAACAGCAAAAAAAGATTGACATGGGCGACTAGACAAGGGCAGCCACTTAATCTTTATTCCAGGAACCCCGCTTCACACGCTTCAGGGCAGGGTGGTCACAGCGATCTTGTCACTTCCCTGCTTAAAGTCCTCCAATGGCTGCCCTTTAAATTTAGGGTGAAATCCGAGTTTGTTTTTTTGTTTTTCGCTCAGTTGCCCAGGCTGGTGTACAGTGACGCCATCTCGGCTCGCTGCAACCGCCACCTCCCTGGTTCGAGAGATCCTCCCGCCTCGGCCTCCTGAGTAGTTGGGACTACAGGCACTCGCCACCACGCCTGGCTAATTTTTAACTTTTTTTGTAGCGATGGGGTCCCGCCATGTTGCCCAGGCTGGTCTTAAACTCCGGGGCTTAAGTGATCCTCCCGGCCTCCCAAAGTCCTGAGATTACAGGCGTGAGCCACCGTGCCGAGCCCCAAACACATTATTTATAAACTGTCCCCCACCCATTCCTCAGATCGCAGCCCCAACCACATCTCCGGAAAAATCTCCCACCAGCCCTGCTGGCCTTCGGGCAGTTCCTACAATGAACCGGCTCCTTCCCTCTCTCTCAAGTTCCCCAGGAGCTTTCTCTGCCCTAGGATCTGAGACCAGAACGGCCTCTTTCTCATTGTTGATGTCTAGGCCCAAATGACATTTCTTCATTTGTAAAACGGGCTTCATGTCTCACTAGTGGCTGTGAGGATCTGAAAGCAAATGCGTGTACATAACAACGTGTGAGCAATGAGAAGCTTTTAGTCATCTGTAAAGCTCCATGAGCATGTTGATTATCACAGCCGTTATAACTAGGTACATTATGGAAACACTAATCAAGCGCTAGGCTCCAACAGGTGTTCCGAGAGGGCAGGAAAGGAGAGAAGTACTTGGCTCCAAGTCCTGGCGAGGGCTTTGGGGAGAGCTGGGTCTTCAAGGACGTTTTGAATTTGAATACTTGGTGAGGGCGTGGGGTAGGGGAACAGCAGGAGCACAGCCCGGAAGGTGGCTATGAGGTTAAGAAGGGAGGACATCTAGCAGACTGCTAAAACCAGGCCCACCTGTCGGACAGGTGAAGGCGAGCAATCACCTGAGCTCTCTAGGATGGGGAGACCGGGCAGGGGAGTCGCCGCAACATCCTTCCCGTGGCCGCTAGGGGGCGCCCGCTCCAGGTGAGCGCCAAGCTCTAGCCCCAGGTCGCTTCCCTACCCTTCAAGCAAGCTTTGCAGCGCAGCCAATCACCGGGGGCTGTCCCGCTCACCTCCCTCCTCGCAGCCACTCGTCTGCGCGAAATGCCTGCCAACTTCTGACTGGCAGGCAGTCTGGCAAATCAAATCGCGACCTTTGAAAGCAAAACACCGCAGCATCTTGGCAGCTCTGAGTCGGGAAGGGATCAAGGAGGCTGTGCCTCCGGGTTGTACAAAGAGTCCGAGTCATTTCTCAGAAGGTTTTGATAGGTGGGCCTTAGAGGAGACGCCGTCGGTGAGTAGCGATTAACAGTGGGAGGAAAGGGAATTGAATTTAGCCTTAGCTTTTTTCAGGAAAAAGCGAAGTCACCTAACGTCCCCTAGTGTACATACCCTACCTTCTTGCTGCCTCGTCAGCCTGGGTCCCGTTGCTCAGAATGCTCTTTCCAGTTTTGCTTCGAGACTAAGAGCAACGGGGGCGTGGGCTACCTGAATAAAGGTGATGCCAGGCTCCACCAAACCAGGAAGTGACAGGGAGTAACTTTGCCAGCATTTCTCCTCTCCGTGCCAAGCGGCTCGGGCTTCCTGGCGGCAGCAGATGGTGGAGTTAGCAGGTGGGGTGAGGGGAGGCGATCTTGGTCTACGCCCGCTTCTGGAACAGAGGTGCTGTCTTCTCGAGTCGTAGAGTTTCCAGCTAAATGGGAGGGGACGGAAGAATGTAACCTTTTCGTGAGCCAAAGCCCAGGAACGGGAAGCTTGGCAGGGAACTGGCGCTCACCTCCAGAAGCCAGACCATCAGGTGGTGGGGAAGAGCATGTTTTATTGATTTGTTCGGAAAGAGGCAAATTCGAATACAGACCTTACCCTGAGCGGCCGTGAGCCCCTGCTCTATCATCTGTAAAACGTGGTCTGTGGAACTGGTGGAATCCGTCATCGAGATAAGCGGAGGGTGGATGGAAGCAAAGCACCTAGTGAATTCTCATTCCTTTCGCCTGCTTTAAGTGTGCGGTGGCTGACAACAGAGAGCTGACTGCTTGCCTCTGGGCATGTGTAGGTCCTGGAGAAGTGCTTCGAAACCAGGAAAAGAGAGTCACCAGGCGAAGAATGTGTGTCTTATAAGGGAATACAGCTTGCAAAGGGTCCTGCAGGCTTTCAGTCCGGACTCCCACCCAGCTGAGGGAGAGCCTTGTGTCTGCAGGCGATGCCCCAGAGGCCTGGGAATGCCCGAGGCAGAGAGGGAACCTGCGTTTTAAAAGAAAAACCGCAGCAATGCCAACCACTACTAACAAAAGCCAGACCAGAAAAGCACTTGGGCAAACTCACTGGTCTAAAGGATGTTAGGCGGCCTGGGATCCCACCATCCCCTTGACTGACATGTCCCTAAGGTCTGTTGGCTTTCTCTGACCTCCTGTGGGTGGGGCTGAGTATATCTGTTTGTTGGAGCTCTGGAGTTGTGGTTGATTAGGCTTTAGTAAGGCATTCTTGACTGTGAAGTGGCCACAGCGCACCAGGTGCTTAACTGGCCAGCATTTAGTCAGTTGGTATGTATATAAGTCACTGTCAGGCTTGGGGCTAGATCTCAGCTGGGAGCAACTGAAAAGAATATTCCATAAGTACCTCACTGGAGTTTGCACTCCTGTGCCCCCTCAACTCCATGACTGCTTCGTGGTTGAATGCTTCCCAGGGCCTCTCAGAGGTAGAAAGAGCCCTGAGCCACTCTTAAGGCTCATATGATTATCAAAAATGCTTAAAACAGTTTAACAGAAATTTAACATAATAATGCTTTTCATGTGCTTGTGAAAGTGTAGTGAATAATTATGCTTTCCACAAGATTGCAAACACATATTCACAGAGTTCTGCAGGCAGGGAAGTCTAGCTGTGGGATGTGAATTACCTGATGAAGTTACCCGATGAATGCAAACATCTCCTGTCTGTATGCTGGCTATATAACCTTGTCTGCAGGTAGTAGCAATAATTTAATCCTGGGGCCCTTTGACAAAGTGAACCAGGCCAAATAGTTTCTGTAGCTGTCCCTGTGCTAAACCTGCATCTGTTGTTTCCTAGTACTGGACATGGTGTTCACCTTAAGACCTGTGCATGTGCTGTTTACACCATGAACCAGAATTCCTGGGCCTAGGGCTGGATAGCAGAAGGAACTGGAAGCTGCAGGATACACAGGTGGCAGCTGTCTAAAGCCTCAGGGAGTGGCAGAAATTGTTTAGCTCACAGTGAGCCCTCCGAAAATATTTGTTGAATGAATGCATGAGAAAGAAATGGGCAAAATAAATTATTAAACAGGGGAGACTAAAATTCATCCTAATAGCAGCTCACATTCATCGACCATTTGCTATGCCTGCATTTTATATGTATTGTTTCATCAGATTTTCATAACTGCCATGTGGGGTGGGAACGTTATTATCTGTATTTCACAGCTGCAGAAACTGGCTGAAAAGTTAAATGACCTGGCAGAGGTAAAACAGGTAGCATGTAGCACATCAAAAGCCATTTAAAACATTTTTTTTCTATTAAAATAAACATAAACTATGCAGTAGAATACATTTTTAAAAAATATATACAAAGTCCTCGAATAAACCCCTAACACTTTTAAGTAGGGTTTTGGCCATACCTCCTAGAACACTGGGAGTGTACTTTCTCTTCTCTGTTTGGTAGGAAAGTTTTATAAGTGGCACACACCTGTAATCCCAGCACTTTGGGAGACTGAGGAAAGTGGATTGCTTGAGCCCAGGAGTTCAATACCAGCATGACAACATGGCAAACTCTGTCTCTACAAAAAAATTAGCCAGGCCTGGTGGCGTGCGTCTGAGGTCCCAGCTACTTGGGAGGCTGAGGGAGGATCACTTGAGCCCAGCAGGTCGAGGCCATGTTCCTGCCACCGCACTCCAGCCTGGGTGACAGAGTGAGATTCTGTCTCAAAAAAAAGGAAAAGTTTGAGAAGCACTGAAAATATAAGTCCAATGAAATTAACAGGGATTATTATCATTGCTAGGTTTATTTGAGGCCACATTGTTACCCGCACTTTGCAGATGAGGCAGCTGAATCTCTGAGAGGCAAAGTTACCTGGTCACACAGATTTTCTATCTCTGAGACCAGTGTCTCCTCACTTGTGTCAGGCCAACCCTCGGTAACAGGCCAGTTCTAACGTCTTCCATGGAAGTAACTTTTCTTTGGATTCTTTTCTTCCTAAGTTGAAACTTACATGGTTCCCTTTTGGTGGTAGTGGAATTTTTTTTTTTTTTTTTGAGACCTGGAGAAGTAGACATGGTTAGTATTCTACTTCTTTGTGCTCAGGAGCTATGGGAAAAGGGAGGATTTAAGTTAGGATGCAATGGGAAGAAGGAAGCAGAGTAGAAGAGGAAAGAGGACATTTAAGAGCCAGGGAGAAAGCTTTGGAGATAGATGAGTCACGTTTTTATTAAGGGGAGGACAAAAGCCTGATAGAACTTGTTTTTAAACCCTAGGATTTGGATTTTGACGAATCTGTTAAATGGCCTCACTTGTCACGGCCAGTTATGCTTTGTATGAATGGTGTTCTCTTCTCAGGTGACAAAGCTGGGCTCAGTGTTTCCTCGTCCATGCATTTTTAATGCTGCTCTCCAGCACACTAGAGCACCACAAGAATTGGAAAACACACCCCTCCCGTCTGCCTGGGAAACCCGGAAATTGACACTTCTCTGAGTGAAGCTGAGGAGAAGGCTGTAAATCAGCCCAAAGAGCCTCGAAGTACTCTTTTGACGTGAGATAGAGATGGCTGCTGGAGGGAGGTGAACACCACGAGGAGAGATAGCATCTAGCCTGGGCCCCGCCTAGCAGCAGCTCCAGCTCCTGAGCCAGGCCTGGCAC
This sequence comes from Cheracebus regulus, assembly GCA_963574635.1. NCBI lineage: Eukaryota > Metazoa > Chordata > Mammalia > Primates > Pitheciidae > Cheracebus > Cheracebus regulus. Next base: position 103,902 of record CAUYQU010048767.1, on the reverse strand, counting down.
AATGCGCCACTAGACCACCATGGATGGAGCCTACAGCGCAGCCCTGCAGCTGCAGCAGCTGCCTCCCACGAGCAGCGCCAGCGCCGTGAGTGAGGCCTCCTTCTCCTACAAGGCAAGGGCTTTTTTGGGGTTTGGGAATTTGTATTTCTCTAACAAGAAAGTTACACAGTGCTCTGCACTGGCTTATGGGGTCTGCATGCCTGTCACTGGCAGAAACAGGCAGGCCCTTCACACAGACAAGGGAATGTGTATTCCAAAGAAAAGAGATGCTCACTGAAATACATAAAAATAAGGAGGCAGAGGCTGGGAGCAGTGGTTCTCACCTGTAATCCCAGTTCTTTGGGAAGCTGAGGCAGGTGGATCTCCTGAGGTCAGAAGTTCAAGAGCAGCCTGACCAACATGGAGAAACCTCATCTCTACAAAAAATGCAAAATTAGCCAGGCATAGTGGTGCATTCCTGTAATCCCAGCTACTTGGGAAGCTGAGGCAGGAGAATCGCTTGAAACTGGGAGGCCGAGGTTGCAGTGAGCCAAGATCACGCCATTGCACTCCAGCCTGGGCAACAAGAGTGAAACTCCGTTCCTAAATAAATAAATAAGAAGGCAGAGAAACACCATAAAAGGTAGAGAATAAAAGGAATGCATTCCCCCTTAGATTTGATTTTTAAAAAATCAGGTACTCTGGGCTGGGTGTGATGGCTCATGCCTGTAATCTCAGCATGTTGGGAGGCCAAGGTAGGATCTTTTGAGGCCAGAAGTTTGAAACCAGCCTGGGCAACATAGCGAGACCCTGTCTGTACAAAAAATTGGAAAATTAGCCAGGTGTGCTGGCATGCACCTGTAGTCCTAACTATTCGGGAGGCTGAGACGGGAGGATGGCTTGCACCTAAGAGTAGTTTGAAGGTACTATGAGCTATGATTGCACCACTGCACTCTAGCCTGGTGACAGAGCAAAACCCTGTTGCTAAGAAAAAAAAAAATATATATATATATATATATATATATATATATATATATATATATATAACCTACTCCATTACTTGGAAATAATTTTCATTCATATTTCAGTATATCTCCTTGTTTTTTTCTAGTAATTTGGGGTCACGTTGCACATAAAGTTTTGTATCTTGGTTGTTTAAGTTGACCTTACTTGTGGAATATTTCCCCATGTCATTGAGTAGTGACTGAAAGCATACTTTTTAAATGATTGCCCAATAATCTGTTGAGCTACTGTGTCAAAATGTGCTCCACAGATCCTCTATTGCTGGATATTCAGGTTGCTTCTAATCTGGAGTGGCTGTATGAACCTTCTGGAGGATAAATCTCTGTGATGATCGCTGATTCTTTCCTTAGATATAGTCAAATAGGTACAATGAATAGATCAAAGGGAATGAACGTTTTTTAAAAAGGGGGTTTTAATGTCAAATTTAAGTGTTTCTAAACACCAATCAATGCAGCATCTGATGACTTGGATTTATTGAAAATTATTTTTTTAAAGATCAGGGAGGCCGGGCATGGTGGCTCACACCTATAACCTCAGCACTTTGGGAAGTCAAGATGGGTGGATGACTTGACCTCAGGAGTTCAAGACCAGCCTGGGCAAACATGGTGAAACCCTGTCTCTACCAAGAATACAAAAAATTAACTAGGTGTGGTAGTGCACACCTGTGGTCCTAGCTACTCGGGAGGCTGAGTGGGGAGGATCACTTGAGCCCAGGAGGCAGAGGTTGCAATGAGTCAAGATCACACCACTGGACTCCAGCCTGGGTGACAGAGTGAGACCCCATCTCAAAAAAAAAAACAAAAACAAAAAAAGAAAAAGAAAAAAAAAGATTAGAGACTGCTAATATCCTAGAGCTAAAGGAGACATTAGAGATCATCTCATCAAGCCTCTCATTTTATGGATTGGGACAGTGAGGCTGGGAGGTGAGAAGTGACATACTTCAGATCCTATAGCAAGTTGCGAGGCAGAGCTAGAACTGTTGTTAATTTTAGATAATCATGATGAACCAAATAACAATCACTAATATTTATTGAGCATGTATTCTATCTCAGGTGCTGTGCTGAGTTGGTCACATGCCTTTCCTTGGGTAATCTTCACACTAGCACTATACAGTAGGTCCAGTTTTCCTCCTCTGTGACATGGGGATCATAATAGTAACTGCCTTCTGGTGGTGGTGAGGACGATATGAATTTATTCATGTGAAGCAGCACTTAAGCAATGACCCACACATCATGGCCAATATTTGTCAAGTGCTAGCTGTTACCATCTTTATCCCCACTTTAGTGCAAGGAAAATGAGACACAGAGAGGTTCTATAATCGTCCTGACTGGCGCAGCTAGTAAGTTGTGCAACCAGAATTTAAACCCAGGTCAGACCAGCTGCAGAACCCATGCTCCTAACTGCGGTGCTGCTCTGCCTCCCTGGTGTTCTGACTCCTACTGCTGCCACCACACCCCAGCGTGCCCAAGGAGGGGACTCTGCAGATCATTGAAGGCCTTTTGTCATTTTAATTCCACCTGACCAGCCAGGTGGAATATATATGGAAACTATGAAACTTTGTCTGGAATTAGACTCATTCTAGAGGCGAAGATAGACTCTGACATTCTCAGCAGACTCTGTGTCACCAAGCAATCAGTTTCAGAGCCGAGACGGCATGATTGTTTCAGCATTGGCATCTCGCTCCTTGATCTTCTTTCCGTGAAAGCTTGTTGTTTCCCCTTCCTATGTGGCTGCTATATTCATCTAGGGCTCTGTTGGGAAGAGTGTCAGACTGAGGACTGGGAGATCTGAGTTCTTGGCCCAGCTGTGTCATCCCTGGCTGTGTGATCTTGGGCAAGTGTCATCCCTTCTCTATGCCTCAGTTTCTGTCTCTGTAAAATGAAGGGGCAGAGTTCATAGATGGTCTCCAGTCCTGCCTAACCACCTGAAATACCTGGGGAGGTCAGCAATATGCAGATTTCTAGGCCTCAGACTCATCTCTCTCTGCCTTCACCCTTTCACCCCCTCGTCTCTACTCCCCTGCAAATTGTGGTTTTGCATAGCTGAGCTAGAAGCCCAGAACATGCATTTTGCCAAAACTCTTCAGGTGAATCAATCAGCCAGGTATGGGAATTTCTGGATGGCATGATCTACTAAGCTCCATCCCACACCAGCTCCATCATCCTGAGAAATCGAGATATCAGGCCACCACGTCTTAGTCAGCACTGATATTCAAAGTCAGCAAAACACTCTTCTCAAGTAGGCAGTGACACTGTTCCCCTCCTTGGAGGTGTCCGCTTGCTTCACAGAGCATTATTCAAATGGAGCAGGGTTTCAAGTCAGAAAATACTTTTCTTAACTAGGCTTTTTATTGAAGTAGGGTATACATACAGAAAAATATACAAATTATAAGCTCTAGATGTTAAATTTTAACGAAGAGGGTGCATACATGTTACTGACGCCCAAATCAAGAAACGGAACATTACTAGTGCCCAAAAGTCTCCTTGTGCTCCCTGCTAGTCACTTCCCTCCCCTCAAGGGTAATCACCCTCTCTTCAAGTCAGAAAACACATTGATAATGGCACAGTCTTGACTTCAGAGGAAATTCAGGAGCTACCGGTCAGCCTGAGTGAATACCACCAGGGCCTTACATATTGAAAGTGCTGAGTGCGTTCATTCTGTGAAGGAACCAGAACATTCCATTCTGCTTTTGGTTTTCAGAGTCTAAACCATTTCTAATGTAATGATAGAAGCTGTTCTCTTGAGTTTCCCCGGGCCTTAATTTATGGAGATGATGGAGTGACAGCATGGATGGCTAAGGCCATTGAAGAAGATTTTTGTTACTTACGTTTCCTAAAAGAAGGAGGCACATTGTGCTGTTGAGGGCCCCACGGGACACACCAAGGTCAGTTTGCCAGAGGCGGAGGGCATGTGGGGAAAGCTTAGATCAGAGCCTATATTGTGTTTTCTGTGGGAAAGGCATGGCAGGACAGGGAGAACAGTTTAGGACTGGCTGATTTGAAGAACTGTGGGTTGTCTGGTACATAGCCCTGGGCTGATGTAGAGAAGGGGAAATATTGACCCGGGTGTGAGAGTTTAATAAAGGAGAAGGTTAGTCTGGATTGGTTAGTTAGCATATGAAAGGCATGCTCCTTAGAATATAAAAAATCAGTTAATACAATGGACCCTGTGAGGAATGGATGCCAAATGGACAAATATAAGCATCTAAGAAAACTCAGAGCACTCTCCCTGATGAGATTTCTAGTAAATTTCCATTTTAATCACAAATTCAATTCAGTTGCCTAGTATGGCGTATCTATGCCAGAGCAAAGATGAATAGGTCAAGGTGACTCTATCAGGGATGTTTGAACTTAGGTGAGGGGCAGCAGGATTGTGACGATGGTTGAGCTGACTGAAGTACTGGGTGGGGCAAAGATGACCTGGGTCCAAATCCCCACTCTGTTCCTTCTTAGCTAAGTGACCTTGGGTGTATGGTACGATCCCACAGAGCTCCTGTTATCTCATCTGAAGAATGCTGGTTTTCATTCTTCCCTCCCAACGGCTGTGTGGATCAATGAAAAAGCACCTAACCCAGTGTCTGCCCACATACTAGGCATGCAGGAAGCATGTGACTTGGAAATGCCACGGGGTTTCCAAGAGGAAGGTACACAAAGTAGAGAGGAAGGTGTGGTTAATTCTGTGTGGGAGTGGGGAGAGGGGTTTTAAGAGAAAGCTGTCTCCTTTCTCCATTTGGTTAAGGCTAATTTGATTGCAAGGAGTAAAAACCCGTTTCAGAGAAGCTGAGGCAAAAAGGGAAATTTTTATAAGGCTACAGGGTAGCTCAGGAAATCCAGTGGCAGGGAAGACAATGGGGCTTGGAAGGTGCTAGAACTCATACCTCCCCTTCAAAAGAGGGAAGACCTGAGTGGCCAGCTTGGGTAAGGTGTCTACCTGGTCCAGTCAGTGATGGCCAGGGAGTGCCACCCACCTGATGCCACCTGGCAAACATGGTTTCTGAGGCTCTACCATCACAGGGAGGTCTCAGAAAAGTGGTCATGTGGACTGGGCAGGCTTCCCCCAACTCATCTGTTACCTTTGGGAGGAGGAATATATTGAGAGACTCTAAGTCCAGCTTGATGGGTGGGATGAAGTTAGGAACAAGCTGTTTGCCTTTGAGTTGCAGCCCTGCCCATCAGGGTATAAATTTTGGTTGTTGGGGAGGGCACTCTGCTACAGGGAGCCCACAAGGCTGAGCTGCCCAGGAAGCAGCTCCCAGCAGGACATTGATACTGTAGAAGTTTGCCCTCAGCCCGGAAAAGTCAGGCCTCAATTCTTCTATTGAGTGAGTAGACATTTCCTCTGAGCACTTACTCTCTCCAGCTTGTGCTGAGTGGCGCAGGAGCTATATAGATCAAGCTTGTCCAACCCACAGCCCAGGATGGCTTTGAATGCAGCCCAACACAAATTCATAAACTTTCTTAAAACGTTCTTAAAACGTTATGAGATTTTTTTTTAGCTCATCCGCGGCTGTCCTTAGTGTTAGAGTATTTTATGTGTTACCCAAAACAATTTTTCTTCCAGTGTGGCCCAGGGAAGCCAAAAGCTTGGACACCCCCATATAGATAATCAAGACAGATCTTCCCTGGTTACAGTCTAGGAGGGAGGTGGGGAAGATACATTTTCACAAGTGTCTACCCCTCAGACAGAATTCAACACAAAAATAGAGATAAAATAGACTATTAAGAGTGTGGCCTTTGGAATCAGAGACTTGGCTTCAAATCCTGGCCCTATTACCTTCTTATTTTTTTAGGAGACAGAGTCTCCCGTGAGTGCACAGTGATTATAGCTCTCTGCACGAGCTCTATTACTTTCTAGCATTATAACTTGAAGAAAATCATGTAACCACTCTGTAGGTAAGTTTTACATCCATTCTATAGGGTAGTTATGAGAATACCTGAATTTGCAGAGAGCAAACTGAAGCTGCCTTGTACCACCCCCTGCTTCTGCCTTTGGAAATCCTACCCAGCCTTCCATTGCAAGTATCACCTTTTCTGTGAAGCCTTTGTCAGTCTTCCTGAAAATAAAATATAGGTCCTTCAGCCACACTTTCATAGCCAATTAACAATAACTATTGTAATCGTCATAACAAGAGCAGCTCGCATTATTTACTTATAGGACAGGAACTAATCCTGTCTGATCCTAACAAAAGCCCTCGTGAGATGGATACCCCATTTTACCTGTAAAGAAACTGGCACAGAGAGGTTAATTAACTTGCCCATGGCCACACAGTCAGTGAGTAGTGTAGCTAGGGTGAGTAGCTTTGCCCTCACCTCACTTCTTTCACCAGTAACACTCCCCATTCAGAGACTGCAGTGTGAATAGAGTGACCATAGTCCTGGTTTGTGCCTCATGCCTGTCTATGTTAATGAACCCCCTTTCAGTCTCAGAGTCTCCCTATTTTTCTTTTTTTTTTTTTTTTGAGATACAGTTTTACTCTGTCGCCCAGGCTGGGGTGCAGTGGTGTGATCTTAGCTCACTGCAACCTCCACCTCCCATGTTCAAGTGATTCTCATGCCTCAGCCTCCTGAGTAGCTGGGATTACAGGCATATGCCACCACGCCCAGCTAATTTTTGTATTATTAGTAGAGACAGGGTTTCACCGTGTTGAACAGGCTAGTCTTGAACTCCTGACCTCAGGTGATCCGAGGAGTCTCCATATTTGGAAGATATATGGTTACCCTAAATATAAGGCTCCCGGTAGTTGGGAGGCCTTACTTCCTTACCTATAAAATACTGGGACCAGAGTGGTGTGGGGAGACCCTGACAGTCGCTCATTCTATGACTCTGGCTGAGTCCTGGGCTTTCTTGGGTAATAGATCTCCACTGGGAGCAGCCCCTGAGATAATCTGCCTGCCTTCTCCCCTCCTTCCACCTCAATCGACACTGTTGATTCTACTCTGCCTTGTCCACTAGAGAAACAGTTGGGAACCTGATTGGGTGTTGCCTCCAAAGAATCAACCTGATCTGGCAGGGCCAAGCCTGAGGCCACCTGAAACATGTATATTATATCGTAGTTCTCAGCCCTGCCTCTCTGCTGGGAACCATGTGTTCTGGGTTAACCCGTGCATGTGTACTTGGGAACATTCCACCGCTAAAATCACTCCAGTGAAGACATACAGGGCGGTTCCTCAGCAAAAAGGCGAATAGAATAGGTTGAGAAGGCTGCCAGCGGGGTCCAGAGGTGGGAGCTGGCCAGTCACTGCCCCTTCCCTCCCTGCAGCGGAACTGGGCATCCGCATTTATGGTTTCTAAGCCCAAGGTCTGGAGGAAGAACTTGCTGGCAGCAGTCATCCTTGCCTCCTGATTGCCCTGTGCCAGGCACTGGAGGGCGCCTCATAGGTGTGTGCACAAACTATGTAACCCTGGGCTGGTGGCAACTTCTTGGCCTGTCTTTGAATGCTCATAAAATTGGACTTGTCATCACTTCACAAAGGTTTGGGGGCATAATTAATGTTGATGAAGCCCTTTGAAATGCTTAGGTGGAGTTATATTATGCTATTGCTAAGCACTCTGTAACTGGTTATTACATGTGGATATTCATATGCTTATGGAAATGGCTTTTAAAAGAAGCCTCAGCCATTTGTGTCCTTAGTGGAAATACAGCACTTATAAGGTTATTTTTTTCCTAATTGACTTTGCCACCTTTGAAGGACACTTCATAGAACACAATGGAGACAGTCTGGAGGAGTAATTAGTATCAAGAGGCTGGAAGTCGGGCTTAGATGCTAAAAGCAGGACGCAGAGTAACACCCATCTCATAGTGTTGTTTGTGGCCCTAAGAGGAGGGTGTGCAGAAAAGTCTTAGCACACCATGTGCTCCATCAGTACCAGCCTTGTTATCATAGTAACTATCGGGGATCAGAAAACCGTACCTTAAAAAGAAAGCCTCAGAAGCAAAAGTTTCTGTCGACCTTCTGCCCTCCTTTCTCTGGCCCCACTTCTCCACCAGGCTAGCCATAGAAACTACAATCCCTCTTTCCCAAGACAGGTCATAGAAACCAGAACCCCTGCAGGCACTGAGGTGGCTCATGCTTGTAATCCTAGAACTTTGGAAGGCCAAGGGCAGGTGGATAACTTGAGCCCAGGAGTTCGAGACCAGCCAGGCAACATGATGAAATACCGTCTCTACTAAAAATACAAAAATTAGCTGGGTGTAATGGCATGCACCTGTAGTCTCAGCTACTTAGGAGGCTGAGGTGGGAGTATGGCTTGATCTCCAGAGATGGAAGTTGCAGTGAGCTGAGATTGTGTCACTGCATTCCAGCCTGGGTGATAGAGTGAGACCTTGTGTGTGTGTGAGAGAGAGAGAGAGAGAGAGAGAGACCAGAACCTCTTTTCCCCAGAGACAGAGAGAGCGAGACTGCAGAACCTCTTTTTCCCAAAGCTAGCTATAAAACCTAAAATATTACTCTAATTTTCTCCCCACTTTTTGTTATAAAAATTGGCTATAAGGAAATTAGCAGACCTACCTTGTCTGATTGTAGGTCAGAAGACCCCCATCCAGAGAGGGTCCTGCCTCATATAAGGAATGAAGGAATGCTGCAAGGAGACAGGCTGAGAAGAATCTGGACAGATAGGCCTCGCTGGGTTCCCCACTCAGTCGAACAGCATTAGATCAGGCCCCTTTGTCCAACTGTATTTTCTACACAGCTGTCCATACTTTGTTGAACCTAAGCCTAAAAATGACAGTTTCTCCTGTGTCTTTGGGTCTTCACGCTGAAGGCTCCCATGTCATGTAAAATGATGATCAAATAAATTTGTACACCTTTTCTCCTGTTAATCTGCCTTTCGTCAGTTGATTTTCAGCGAACCTTCCAAGGGCGATGGGGAAGTCTTCCCTTGGCCCCTACATAACCTTTTAGCCTCCAATGCTTTTGCTGCCTAGATGGGTTCACCCTTGTGAGGTTTACAGTTTTACTTCTGGGTCCCACCCTTCCCTGCCCCACTCTCTGTCTTGTCTCTGTGGCCACGGTGGCTTCCCTCTGCCTTTCCTCAGCTCTGCGCGTCCACTGGTGGTGGGTTATTAACACATTCTCAGGCTAACACCTTCATAGAATCAATCCTCATGGATTTAGTCAACCACTCATCCGAGGCCATCTCATCTTGGTCTCTTGGGGTAAAATAAAATGGCAGCTACCAGTTATAGGGGGAACCATATGAAACTACCATCTTTATGTGTCAAAAATGGTTGAGTATCAGCTGGGCATGGTGGCTCATGCCTGTAATCCCTGCGCTTTGGGAGGCTGAGGTGGACAGATCACCTGAGGTCAGGAGTTCGAGACCAGCCTGGCCAACATGGTGAAACCCCATCTCTACTAAAAATACAAAAAATCAGTCGGGTGTGGTGGCACACACCTGTAATCCCAGCTACTCAGGAGGCTGAGGTGGGAGAATGGTTTGAACCCAGAAGGCAGAGGTTGCAGTGAGCTGAGATCATGCCACTGCACTCCAGCCTGGGCAACAGAGTGAGACCCTGTCTCAAACAACAAACAAGAAAAGGTTGAGTACTGGTAATTTCATAGGGTTCACCTAATTCTAAATATTGAGGTGAGTGCTTTCTCCAAATTGTCTCAAGAAGTCCCCACTGTAGCACTGTGAAGCAGGCACTATCAAACAACTAGCAGAAGAAACCTAGCCATAGAGAAGCAAACCTTGGCAGGCTGCTCTTGAACCTGTAACTGTGTGACCCCTCGGGGTCCTCTGAGCAGCCCTCGTGGGGATCTCAGGTTTCTGCACAACTCCTAGGGCCTGTTTCCAGGTCTCCTTAGTCTCCCATAAAAGTAACAAAGCACCTGTGCAGTGTCCTTGGAACCAAACCAGAGTCCTTTTGTGTGCTGCATGCCCAAAGGCAGTTCCTGTGGAATCGCTGCCAGCTAACTCTCTGTAACAGTCACTCCTCATTAGTAGAGGATAACCGAATCACTGGGCTCAAGCTGCTGCACTGCCTGATCCATGCCTCTCAAGGAGGCTGATGAAGTCCTTGCTTTGTATTCTCCATAAGGGCCACGTTTAATTCAGGGCTTTTTCCAAGGCCCTCAAACTTGACCCTCTAAAGAAACACCACATATTTCACCACTTGTTCTTTTTGTTTTCTTGACATAGAGTCTCACACTGTGGCCCAGGTTAGAGTACAGTGGCATGACACACATTCTTTTTTTTTTTTTAATTTTTAATGTTTCTGGGTACACAGTAGGTGTATTTATTTAAAGGGTACATGAAATGTTGATAGAGGCATGCAGTGCATAATAATTACATCATGGAGAATGGGGAGAATTGAATCTTTTAACACTTGAAAGTTTTGTGAACTCCTAGCATACTTCCATTAAAAGGAAAACTTTGGACAAATTACATTTTAACAGAGTTATTTGAGCAAATAACGTTTCATGAATCAGGCAGGCATGCAGAACCAGAAGTGGTTCAGAGAGCTCCGCTTTAGTGGTCTGAGCAGCAGGCTTTTGTAGGCTGAGTGCAGAAGCAAAGCAAAGAAATGACTTGACTGACTACAGATAAGTGCTTGCCTTATTTAGGTCTGATTGGAGGAAAGTCCCTAGAGGTTAGTTGATGCTTTCTGATTGGTTACGCTTAAGTTTCATTTTACTGGTTACATTGCAAATCAGTGTGCTTACACAGAAACCCAAAGCCCTATAGCTGACTCAGCCTGAAGGCCTCCCAGTTACATTTTTTTCATACTTCTCTATAAGAAAAGATGTAGAATAGGTAATCAAATTTCATTTATTAGAATTTCCTTGGATCATAAGTATTGATTCAGTCAGAAAAGTTTTTTATTATTGGTATGATTGACTGAAAGCAGTATAAAGTTTTACAATGATTATTAAGCAAAAAATAACATTGCATTAGAAATGAATATCTGAATGAGAAGAATGGGGGTTTCTTTAAAAATTAATTTCTGTATTCAAGATAAATATTACTGATTGCTAGAATGAGATAGAGTTTAGCATCAATTCTATTGCAAGTTTTGTTTTCCATAGCCAAAGTGCTAAGAACTTCATTGACATTAGCATAAATACCTATAAATACCTGGAATGGAGGGAGTGTTGGTATAGCAGTATCACTAATTCTTTTTTTGAGACAGAGTCTCACTCTTGTTGCCCAGGCTGGAATACAATGGCACAATCTTGGCTCACTGCAACGTCCACCTCCTGGGTTCAAGTGATTCTCCTGCCTCAGCCTCCTAAGTAGCTGGGATTATAGGTGTCCACCACCATGCCCAGCTAATTTTTGTATTTTTAGTAGAGATGGGGTTTCACCATGTTAGCTAGGCTGGTCTCGAACTCCTGACCTCAAGTGGTCCACCTGCCTCAGCCTCCCAAAGTGCTGGCATTACAGGTGTGAGCCACCGTGCCCTGCTCCAGTAACACTAAATTCTTTGAATTCCTCCCAAGTTATGTGCTAAAAATCACATCATGATAAACTATTTTCATCAGCTAACAGTATGATTAGAGCCACCTTCATTTTTGTTCAAAGCAAAGTACTGGACACCCCTAATTTACAACAAGATTTGTTTTGCTTTCATAATTTCTGTGAAGTTTACCAAAAGGGCATTATCAATTATGCCTGTAACTTTTTTAACCTAAAGACACCTTGTGTTAACCTGATATATTTAGAAAGAGTCACGGAAATTGAAATATTATTTTTACTATACCTTTGCTTATGCTGTACTTTAATGCACATATATTTGTACATTTATTTTGTAGTATAGTATGTATTTGTACATATATTTCAAGTATAAATGATTTTCTTTTATAACAAGCTTTGAATATATTTTTGTCAAAACTTAAGGCAGCAAATTTGAGTTGTTCAATCTATGTAACAGATCTGGAATACAACCTAATTAACAAAGCTAGTCCTTATTGTCCAAATATCAGTCAAATCAGACTCTGGCTTAGAAATATTCCAACAAGGGCCAAACTGTCACATCCCAGTGTCATGCCTAAACAGGTATATGGATGACAGAGGGAAGAAAAGTCATTCTTGGAATGGGTGTTACGGTATCTTGATGATCACTAAAGAAACCTGGCAAACAAAATTTCAGAATTCCCCTTGGTTTCCTGGTGGTTTTACAACTTGACAATGTACCAGAGTAAGATAAATGAAGGACAAGCCTTCTTTGATCAAATGGGAAAAAGCTGCTGTAAAAGGTGAAATGAGAAAGCGGAACATACGAAGAGCTAACGAAGAACATAGAAGGGCATGAAGATAAGTGATCAAGTCCCTATGACTGTCAGTAACCCTGTGGAAGAAAGTCTCTGGCCCCAGTCTGAAGAAGATGGCCTTCTAGTCCCTGCAAGGCTGATTTCTATTTTATTATTTTTTATTTTATGACCTCTGAGTGTTCAAGTGAAATGATTTCTCTTTTAGAAACATAGTCCTAATAACATCACTCAGAGCCTCCCTGTCATCTCCAAGCTCGGGTCCAAGGTCTTGGAATAGGGCTTCTCTGGTTTCTCTCTGTCTTCCCTGGACCCCTGCCTTACCGCTCAGTTTCCCGATCCCATTTTTCCCTGAGTCTTTCCCCTTACACCAGCCATCTTTCTTTTCCTCAAAAGTACTACGCTGGTTCCCACCTCCGGAGCTTCCTACAGGTTGTGGAATGGCTTTCTCCACTCCACCCCCACCATTCCAGGTCTTCAGGTCTCTTTGTATACTACTAAAATTAAGTTGCTGTTAATCTGAACTAGATTGTTACAAATTCAGGTGTTAATTATAATCCTCAGCACAACCATTAAGAAAATAACTCTAAATATATAGTAAAATAAATGACAAGGGAATTAAAATGGTACAGTAGAAAATATATCTATTTAACACAAAAGAGGGCAGTAATGGAGAAATTGAGGAACAAAAAGAGACTAAACAAGTGGCAAAATAACAGAAGTCCTTTCTTATCACTAATTATTATTAAATGTAAGTGAATTAAACTCTCCAATTAAAAGGCAGAGATAGGCAGAATATATATTTTAAAACATTCAAATATGTGCTATCTACAAAAGATTCCCTTTAAATTCAAAGACACAAATAGATTGAAAGTTAAAAAAAAATGGAAAAAGGTATTCCATGTAAACAATAACCAAAAGAGAGCTGGAGGGGCTATACTAATATTAAACAAAATAGATTTGAAGATAAAATTGTTACAAGGTACAAAGAAGGACATTATATTATGATGAAGGGGTAAATTCATCAAGAAGACATAACAATTGTAAAATATATGCACCTACAGAGCCCCAAGATACATGAAGCAAAAACTGACAGAATCAAAGGAAGACATAGACAATAATAGCCAAAGACTTAAATAGTGAATACCCCACTTTTACTAACGGATAGAACGATTAGAAAATCAGGAAGGAAACAGAAGACTTGAACAACACTGTAAAGCAACCAGACCTAACAGACATCTATAGAATATTCCACTCAACCAAAGCAAAATACAAATTCTTCTCAAGTGCACATGAACATTTTCTGGGATACAGCACATATTAGGACAGAAAATAAATCTCATTATATTTAAAAGATTGAAATTAAACAAAGTATATTTTCTGATCACAGTGAAATGAAATTAAAAAGGAAATTTACAAATATGTATAAATTTAACAACATATTCCCAAATAACCAAGAAGTCAATGAAAAAATCACAAGGGAAATTATAGAAACTACCTTGAGACAGCTGATCCTAAAATTCATATGCAAATGCAGGGGATCCAAAATAGCCAAAACAATCTTGGAGAAAGAAGAACAAACTTGAAGAACTCATACTTCTGATTTCAAAACTTACTACAAAACTACAGTATTCAAAACAATATGGTACTGGCATAAAACAGCCATATAAATCAATGGGATAGAATTCAGAGTCTAGAAATAAACCCATACATCCATGGTCAATTGATTTCAACAAGGTTACTAAGACTATTCAATGGAGAAAGATCAGTCTTTTCAACAAATCGTGCAGAGATAACTGGATATCCACACGTAAAAGAGTGAATGAAATTGGACTCCCACCTCATACCATGCATAAAAATTAACTCCAAATGGATCGAAGAGCTAAATGTAAGAGCTAAAACTATAAAATTCTTAGAAGAAAATAAAGGTGTTAATTTAGATCAGGCAACGGTTCTTGTCTCTTTTAGTTCAATTCTTCCATTGCTGCCTTCTTTTGTGTTAAATAGAAATATTTTGTAGCGTTCCACTTTAATTCCCTTGTCATTTCTTTTACTATGTATTTTGAGTTATCTTCTTAATGATTGTGCTGATAACAATTAACATCTTATAACAATAGAGTTCAAATTAATACCAACTTAATTTTAGTAGTATATGAAATGTCCCACCTATATAGCTATATCTCTCTCCCCCACCCATTATACTATTATTGTCACAAAATATGACACCAAAAGCATAAACAACAAAAAAAGATTAGATTTCATCAAAATTTAAAACTTTTCTGCATGCAAGGTAGAAGTCTAGGCTGTCCGTGTGGTTTTTGATGACCGCATGGGGAGGAGGACACCTCGCCACTAGCTCCCTACTTAGCCTTCCTTGATAGTCCCAGCAGGGGAGTTGGGGGGCTGACTTAGTCCATTTGGGCTGCTGTAACAAAATACCATAAACCAGGTAGCTTATAACAACAGAAATGTATTTCTCACAGTTCTGAAAGCTGGAAAGTCCAAGATCAAGGCATCAACAGGTTGGGTGTCTGGTGAGGGCCTGCCATCTCATAGAAGGAAACTTCTCCCTGTGTCCTCATGTGATGGAAGGGTCGAGGGGTCTCTCTTGGGCCTCTTTTATAAGGACACTGATTCCATTCATGAGGACTCTACCTGCATGTCCTAGTCACCTCCCCAAAATACCACCTCCTAATGCCATCATCCCCTTAGGGATTAGGACTTCAACATATAAACTTAGGGGGTAACAGGCACAGACATTCAGACGTACGTACAGGTGCCTTGTTCTCTGTGGTGTTTACAGTAGAGAGGTTATTATCTAAAAGTGGTTTTTCTTGCCAATCTTCTCATCCACTTGTCCTTTGGTAGTGAGAGGAGGCTTTTCTTGGGGCTTTTTTTCCTGCTCCACCCCTGTTGGTATTTCCAGAGTGCTGGCTTCTTCAGCTACAAGTTTTGGATGTATGAAGCAAAAAGAATACCCAGGGAGCTCACCAACGTGCCATTCCTGGGGTCTCAGCTTTTCTAGTTTGTCTGCCTTCTTCTCTCTGCCTTCAGAATTGTCTTATGTTTGTCTTATATGTGATGACCAGGGTTTTAGTTGTACGCAGCAGAAAGAATAGGGAAAGTACATCTACTCCATCTTCCCCAAAGCAGATGTTCTGTAATTGACTTTTCAAATGGAAAGTTATAAAATAATTTTATTGTATGCAAAGAGCATTAAAATATTGAAATTAAGATTCATTATATTTGTAAATATAATTTGTTAGTTTATAAGAATTAGTTCTGTGGTAAGGTTTTATTTCAAAAAACTAGACTTGCAAATGTACTTGAATAACATATTTCTTTTTACAAAATAAAAGCAGATCACCCTTTTTGTCCACCAAAGCCATGCGTCTAAGAAAGGCAAAGAAAGAAACCCACTCATGTTTATGAGAAGTTGGACTAGTAATAAACATATCCCAAACTGGTTTCCACCAAGTGTTGATTCCTTTAGGCTTTTTAATTGCAAGTAACAGAAACAAGTTCTTAAGCTGAAGGCCGGGCTGTTCCTGGCTTCAGGAAGGTCCGGAACCAGGATGGCTCCAGGGTCCTGAGGAGCAGCAACTAATTTTTCAGGCGTCACCTTGGGCTGAAGGGAGCCAGCCTTTCTTCAGCCTCTGTGTTTCTCAGTCCAAGATCTGGATCCCAGGGAAAGAGATTCTGACCCCTGGCTTGGGTCACGCTTGGGCCACGCTTGAGCCACGCTTGGGCCATGATGTCCAGGGAGGATGGAGCACTGTGAATGACAGTTCCAATAAGACTGTATCCAATGGGGAAGGAGCAGAGGAAGAGAGTCTTCCCCAGCAAAATCAGGGTGCCGTTTATTAGAAGAAAAGGAAAGGATTAAAATTTTAGTCAAGTGAGAATCATAGATGTTTACTACAGATGCCAACGGCTGGATTCCAAGTTAAGAGTTCTAGAGCCAATTAAGTTTGAGAACCTTAGTTAGACAAGGAGAAATTCCTCTGAGAGCCTCTAACATGCTCTGGGGGCCTCCCAGCAGTGGGTAGAGGATGCGTTGCCTTTAACTACGTGATGCTTTTCTTGCCTTGGCACCCCATTAACATATTAGCATCTCTGGGAACTCAGCTGGGGATGGGCAGGTCTCTGCAAGGCTTTTAGCTCTGAGATCCCGTGATCCTACACGAAGGATGTGTTCTGCCCACAGGTGACTTTATTCCATCTTGCTGCACGTCAAGTGAGTCGTAATCAGTTCCGAGCTCTGACCTTTTCCAGGTGAGGGAAACATCTCAGGTGTGGTGAGGTGGTGGCAGAGCTGGGACTAGAACTGGGGTCCCCTGGCTCCATGCCTTTCCCTCTGTGGCGGCGCTGTGTCTTGCTGGGAGAGAAGTTAAGGACAGCTTTCCATGGTGACTTCAGTTGGTGGGCCTCCCTTTAGGTCCTCCTGCCCTTGCCCGTCCCTGGCCAACTGCTCCTTCTCAGGAAAGAGCTGCCCTCAGCTCTCTAAGCCCCACAGTCTAGGAGAGGGAGGGGAGGAGGGAGGGTTGAGTTCACTATTACTGTTGACTCTGTCCTGAGGAGGAAGCTTCGGCCAACTCTGGCCACTGCAGGGCAGCTAGCTAATTATCTCTTTCCAGATGGACTGAACATATGACAGTGAGGACTGTTTGTCTTGTTCACTGCTGATTCCCTAGGGCCTGTCCCACGCCTTAAAGAATGGGCAGGATTTCACCAAGGAGGGGAACCTGGTGGGGTTGGGAAGAGACCATGCTGGGAAGAAGGATGCAGCATTGGCCAGCATAGAGCATTCCTTGGTGTTCAGTGGCAGAATAAGGCTGGAGGGTGTGTTGGGGACTCACTGTATATTTGTGTTTAAATGCTAGTACACTTTGACCCAGGAATTCCACTTAAAAGAATTTGTCCCAAGGGACTAATCCAGACAAATGCACAAAAATGTGTGCACTAGGCTATTCAATCACAGCATTATTTTTTGTTGTTGTTTTTTTTTTGTTGTTGTTGTTGTTGAGACAGACTCAGACTCTGTCGCCTAGGCTGGAGTGCAGTGGCTTAATCTCGGCTCACTGCAACCTCCACCTCCTGGGTACAAGTGATTCTCCTGCCTCAGCCTCCCAAGTAGCTAGGACTACAGGCACCCACCACCATGCCCAGCTAATTTTGATATTTTTGGTAGAGACGGAGTTTCACTATGTTGACCAGGCTGGTCTTGAACTCCTGAACTTGGGATCCACCCACCTCAGCCTCCCGAAGTACTGAGATTACAGGCGTGAGCCACTGTCCCTGGCCCACAGCATTGTTTTTGAAAAAGAAAACATAATAGACACGGGGGACTCCAAAATAGGGAAGGGTTGGGGTGGGGTGTAAGAGTTGAAAATTTACTGATTGGATACTGTGTTCATTTATTTAGGTGATGGGTTCACTAGACATCCAAACCTCAGCATTCCGCAATATATCCATGTAGCACACCTGCACACGCACCCCAAGTCTACAATAAAATTAAATGAAAATTAATAATAAAGGAAACAACCTAAATATTCAGTAGTAGCAAAGCAATGATATAAAACATGGCACATCCAAAAATAATGAGTTATTTGGTATTTAATAAAAATGACAAATTAGGTATGCCTGACAGGGAAATGTGTTCACAATATGTTAAGTAAAAAAACAGATTATAAAACAAATGGTAATCTTATTTTTATAAAGTAAATTAACATTCCCATTGATATGTAAATTTATAGACAGAAAAATGTTTGCAGGAATAAGAACCAAAATGTTTATAGTCATCATCTCTGGATTACAGAATTAAAGGTGACTTTTCTATTATGGTGGTGGTGTTACTGTTGTTTTTATTTTTTATGTTTTTCTCAGGCTACCTTGTCTAGGATATTATTATTTTTATCTAGATATATCTCCTAGTTATTGTACAGTGAATATATGTTTGGTAATCGTTTTATAAAGTAAAAAATTTCATGCCAGGAAATCTGAACCTTAGATGATGTAAATTAAATTTTTATAAATTGAATAATTGAGAATCTCCTAAGTAAGTGAGCCATTAAAAGAGCTTCATGGAACCCCCTCTGGGAACTTGAAGACTCCATTGGCAAGACAGCAAACAGTATTCTCTGGCCTGTATTTCTCTCATAAATTCTGATTTTGGAATGTTCCTTTTTTGCACAAGATGGTGGTAAGTTAATAGTTTAAAGGGAATAGCATGGCAGATTTAGACCTTGTCAGGTCATTGTGATTAAGCCACCAAAGTATCTGATTCAGGGCAGTGTTTTGTAAACCAGCAAAGCAGCCAGATTCACCTTGAGTAGTAAAATTCCAGTTGTGGGTCTGGAGTGTGGCTTTGTCACAGATATTGTTTTTCTGTTTTGTTTTGGGGCAGCAAATGGTTGAGTGTCAAAAGTGTCCTGGGGCCCCTTGGCTTGTGCCCAAATCATGTCTGCTCCTGTGATCTTTCTTTACAGGAAAACCTGATCGGTGCCCTCTTGGCAATCTTTGGGCACCTTGTGGTCAGCATTGCGCTTAACGTCCAGGTAAGTTTCAGCCACCAGCACTGTCTGGGGGCAGAGACACAGCCGATGAGTCAGGGTGTCTTATCCAGGTCCAGCTGCCTCTTCTCTGCAGGGCCTTTCCTACTCCACTCCTGGGCTGCACCTGGGACAATACCTTGTGGGCCGTTCCAGGATTTCTCTTGATTCAGTGGCCCCGCTCCATCCCACCCTAGCCCTCCTAGTCAGGTCCTCACCATCTCTCTTTGGTCTTTGCAGTGACCTCCTGCTAGCTTCTCTGGCTCTGGTCTCATCCTTTCCTGTTTCCTTTGCTTCACAGCTGCTGGAATTACCATAGTTTTGTCAAACTTAACTCTAATTACAGCACTGTTCATTACTTAAAAGCCTCAGGGCTACCCTATACAGCTCCTGTGGATGCCCCCACTGACCTCCAAGTCCCCTCGGCCTGTCTGAGTTCACAAGCAGCTGTGGTATGGAGCAAGTTGATAGCTAAGGAGCTTCTTATGGGGGCACCAGGGAGCTGGTGCTCCTGGCATGCAGGCACAGCTGGGGTGCGTGTTGGGGCAGGTGGGCGGTTAACACCCCTGGAGGCTGCCTTCTGTCAGTGGGGGTGGGAGTCTGGGAATAAATGCCCAGGCTCTTATCCTCTGCTAGGATGATTCTGAGGTGAGATTCACAGGGTTTCTCGGAAGGTCCTCTGTGGGCCTGAGCCCCAGTTGCCCATGGGACTAATTCACTCATTAACGTACCTTTCATCTCCCTTCCCTGCCTCTCTTTCCCCCTCCCTTTCTTGTGCTCCCTGGAATCATCTCATACAGACTACCTGCTCCCACGTTCCTGTCTCAGGGACTGCTTCTAGGAAACCCATATAAGGCTTGATACCTGCTAACAGGATGAATCCCACAGCACACTGGCCGGCTTCACTCCACCAGCACTTCAGTCCGCCAGCCAGCACTGCCCAGCTTCTGCCTGCAGTGAACTACTCTCCTCCCTGGAGCAGGCGGGAGACTGTGATCCCTGTGGGCACACACGTGTGCCTTGCTCACCTGTACCTTATGCGTCTCAGCTCTGGGATGTGTATGTTTCTGTGTGTCGCTGAGACCACGTGGTCTCTTAGCTCCTTGTCTGGTTCATTCTCTTCTTTCTCCACACCAGTGTCTCTGGTTACTTATCTGCTTCTGGGCAGCCCACATCATGATCCTCCCCAAATGGCAGACTTGGCCCTCTAAGTCAACATGACTTTCTAGCCTGCCTTAGTTACTGCCTCAGTTTCTACATCCAGATTCACATGTCCCCCAAAAAGAATATTGACCGTGCTTGAGCCACGTATCCACCCCAGGAAGAGCAAGGTCCACTGATAACCACATGACCGCCCAGAGAGAGCTGTTGGCAAGTAGACAGGAAGGAGTGTGCCGAACACTCAGGCATCCCAAACATGGGGGATTCTGGAAACTACAGAGAGCGGGAGATTGACCTGAGGGCCAGGTCAAGTGGGATCCTTAGACTATGGCTTGCACCCTGAGACTGTGCATTGCCTGTGACGTGCATTAGAAATGCCCGTTTCCAGACCTCACCCACGCCTCTCTGAGACTGACTCAGGATAAGCCCCAGGCAGGTATTTTGTCAAAGCTTCCCAGGGAAGTTGTAAGGATTCCCAGCCTGTGGAAGAACTACTGTCCTAGAATAACCGTCTAGTATTTAGATCCCTACTGTCTTACTCTTCTCTTGAGTCAGGACTCCACAAGAACATGACAAGTCTTCCCAATTTATTTTCAAGTTGGGGTAGATTTAGGGTACCTACATCATAGCATTTTTTTCCCCAAACATCTGATTAAATTACATTATTTCTCGGGTTTCTAGAAGTACTGCCATATCCGCCTGGCAGGCTCCAAGGACCCCCGGGCCTATTTCAAGACCAAGACATGGTGGCTGGGCCTGTTCCTGATGCTTCTGGGCGAACTGGGTGTGTTCGCCTCCTACGCCTTTGCGCCACTGTCACTCATCGTGCCCCTCAGCGCAGTCTCCATGATAGGTAAGACCAGGGCTGCCCCACCTTCCCCTGGGGGTGGGGAGCTGTGTGTCTGGAGTGCTACTGCCAGGATCAAAGGTGCTCATTGAACAGACCAGCTTTAGCTTGGATAATAAAGGCCTAATACAAAGGGCTTCAGACACACCAGGCCCGTAAATGTTTACAGATCTTAATTCTGCTAATCCTCTGGCCACCTGTTGAAGGAGATGTTGTTATCCCCATTTAACAGATGAGGAAACTGAGGCACGGGGTAATAAAATTATGTTCCCCAAATGACACAGTTAGTTAGTAACGGGGCTGGGATGTGAACTGGGCTGTCTGACTCCAGAATCTGTTTAAGATTCAGAAAGTTTACAGAATTGCTTTTTATTTCTAAAAGAAGAAGGAAGATAAACCCTAATCTATGCATCTTTTCACCATCAAGATACATTAAGCTTGTTGCCAGGTGCAGTGGCTGGTACCTGTAATCCCAGTTACTTAGGAACCTGAGGTCGGAGGATCACTTGAGGCCAGGAGTTTGAGACCAGCCTGGACAATATGGAGAGACCCCATCTCTACAAAAAAAAAAAAATGAAAAAAAATTAGCTGGGCATGGTGGTGTGCACCTGTGGTTCTAGCTACTTGGAAAGCAGAAGCAGAAGGATCCCTTAAGTCCAGAGTTTGAGGCTGCAGTGAGCTTTGATTGCACAATTGTGCTCCAGCCTGGGGGACCCCAAATATTAAAAAACAAATTAAGCTTTTGTAGGGTTCCTCCCAAAGTGCTGGGACTACAATCATAAGCCACCATGCCCAGCCATTAACTTTCTCATCTGCCAGTTTTCTATGATTTCCGTAATCACTGAACCAGTGTTTCAGAACATTTGAACCAACTAAAAGACAAAGGAGCTTTAGTGTTCATGAGAATACAAGCAAAATAGAATTCGGAAAAAAAAAAAAAAAAAAAAAAGGCCGGGCACAGTGGCTCACACCTGTAATCCCAGCACTTTGGGAGGCCGAGGCTGGTGGAACTCCTGAGGTCAGGAGTTTGAGACCAGCCTGGCCAACATAGTGAAACCCCATCTCTACTAAAAATACAAAAAATTAGCTGGGCATGATGGTGGGCACCTGTAATCCCAGCTACTCTGGAGGCTGACACAGAAGAATCGCTTGAACCCAGGAGGCAGAGGTTGCAATGAGCCAAGATGGTGCCATTGCACTCCAGCCTGGGCAACAAGAGCAAGATTCCATCTCAAAAAGAAAAAACCAATTTATTCTTAAAGAAAAGTCGTTAGTAGATGATTAGTGAACAATAGCTTTTTTGTGTGTGTGGCAGTCAGGACAATGAACTTGCTTTGAAATAATTATTTCCATTTTGCTGGCAAGCACTACTCTGCCCAGACGCTCTTCTCTGCTCTTAAAGGAGAAAGTCATATTTTGGGTCTTATTTCTCCTTGAGTTAAAAGGTTCTCTTCTATACAAGGGATGGCAGATGCACAGTAACTATGTGCCCCTTCCTGTGCTCAAGGCAGACATCATTAATCAATCATGGCACTCCTTCCTAGAGGGCCTAGATGGGGCCTCAGAATTCTCAGTGCTTCCAACAGTTACTAACAATCACCAGGAGTTGGCAAAGGAGCAGAAATCTATTTACTTTCCCTGATCCTGTTATAAGGCCCTGTTTTTCCTAACCAGGGTTGGTGAACTGGCAGTTTATAAGATGAATGAGGTCCTCAGACATGGTTTGTGTTTTTTTCCCACACAGTATTTTTCTTTTAATGTAATTTGAATGTCTTTAGCTGAGGCAAGTAGTTTGCCAGAGTCTCAGGCTTTCCCTATTGTCTTATTTCTATGTTTATGTTTTGTTACTCCCCAGCCCCTCTATGTGATCATACCTGTAGCCTTATCACTGTGCTCTGCCCACTGCAGATATCTCCAAAGGGCTCCCAAACCTTTTCACAATGAGAAATAATTGAGTGACTGGTGCTTTAGATATTAGCTTTGAATTTTAATAAGTTTCAAAGAATGAAATTCTTTTTTTTTTTTTTTAAGGCTAATTTATAATGATAAAACTTCAGATATCAACCACTGGAAGTTAGGGGCCCTAGAGCTTCTGAAGTCATCCAGTGAAGAATAATATTAAAAAATAATGGTTACCATTTATTGGATATCTATGACTTAACCATCACTGCTCCAGGTACTTTTAGTAATAATAGCTTAGTTATTGAGATTGACTGTGTGCCAAATGACTTGTATGTATTCTTTAATTACCCCGATCATTCAGAAAAGTAATTTTCAATGGTATGCTGGTAAACCACCTCTCAGAGAGACAAAGGAAAAAAAGAAGGGGAGATGAAGGGATGGAGAAAAGGGATGGAAAATGGGAAAGGAGAAAAGAAAGAGTTGATTTGTAGTGCTTGCCAGTTTATATGGTATATACATTATTACATCCACTATGGCTCATTTCAAGTAGTATGTTTTCCTGAATATTTAACAAAATATTTAACATTCTGTGAGCTGGCGCCTGCTGGATCTAACACCGTATTTCATAGACTAGAGATCTGAGACTCAGGTGAAGTGACATATCCAAGGATACACAGCCAGAAGAGGCAGAACTAGGATGGTGAGTGATCCAGGTCTGTTCACAGTGACTGCTAGCCCTATCCTTTTGGGCAGTCCCAAGGGTCTTTGAGTACATCTGTGAACATGGAAGAGGCAGGGAGAGGAAGAATTGGAGGAAATGTCAGAGGTGGGTGTTGCAGTGGAAGGAGTAAGATCCCTGGCCTCCTGCAGTCCTGGGTTCAAGTCTTGCCTTCCCTTACCACCTTCGTGATCTTGAATGGGCCCTTCACCTCTATCATCTTCAGTGTCCCCGTTTGTCAAATAGGAATAATGAGAGCACCCACCTCCAAAGGTGAACATTCCAGAAATATCTTGTGTAAACCACCTGTTGCACAGCAGGTACTCAATGCTTCTGGCCTTGTAGGAAATCCTTAGGAAGGAAAGCTCCTCTCTGAGCCTCCTTTTCCTAGATGGAATCACACAGGAACCGAGCTCTTGGCAGCATGAGTGACAGAAAGTACCAAGCTCCAATACAAAGGAGCCACCCAGAGGCTATGGGTGAAGGGATGCCTTTTAGCTGACAGCAGCCTCAATTCTCTTTTCTTTGTGCTTCATTTTTCAGCCAGTGCCATCATAGGAATCATATTCATCAAGGAAAAGTGGAAACCGAAAGACTTTCTGAGTAAGTTCAGCGATTTGAACTGTGTCCTTAATTTTATACTAATATTTTTTGTTAATTGTAAAACCAGTTCACTCTAATTCAGAGGTTATCTGCCTCCTGCTCTTCTCTGTGATTCTATCTTCTGCCCTCAACAGGCTCCTGAGAGCTGGATTTTTTAATCAGGGGTTCCCAAGCCTGGCCACACAGCAGAATAAACGGTGAGGCTTTTAAAAATAGACTTTTATCCATCCTACTGGATCAATTTGGAGCATCTATTGTTGGGATTTTAGGAGGCCCAGTAAAAGAAACCCTCTCTCCCTGACCTAGTTCTAAAGCAATGAGAGTCAAACACAGGTGATCAGAAGTCATGCTTTATTCCTAATCAAAGCTAGATTAGAGCATTTTAGGTGAGCTAGATTAAAGCATAAAGCTGCTTAGGTGAGCAGCCAAGGGAATGTCCTTACACTCTTCCCACAGGACCCTCAGCTCCCAGTCAGACCTTGGGCAGGTCTCCCAGAGAAACACTAGGGTTTACAGAGTAGAGATGCTTAGCCAGAATTATTGCCTCACATAGTTTAGGCCAGAGAAGGAAGAAAAAAGATCAAAGCCCCAGTGTTTAATTTATTTTTTTAATTGATTAGCTCCACCCAGTTGAGAAATGTGGACCAATAGGGCATGAGGTAAAAGTGTCATTTTAATGGAGATCCCTCCACATGGAAACCCAAGGAGTGGGGAAGAAGCGTTCCCCACAAAACACCTGCTAAGTGCCATGTTGTGTTACAGGTGCTGGAGGTACAGCAGTAGGACAGATGGGGCTTCTGCTCCCAGAGGTGTGTGTGTGTGTGTGTGTGTGTGTGTGTGTGTGTGTGTGTGTGTGTGTGTGTGTGTGTGTGTTGGAGGAGGGGAGAGATACAATAAACAAGTAAACAACTAAATGAAATAATCTTAGGTTGTAGTGAGTTTTTCAGAGAAAATAGAATGCTTTTCAGGACTGGAGAGATGGGAACACTTTCCTAGACTGATCAGGGTCAGACTCTCTGAGGAGGTGATTTTTTTCCCCCAACTTTTAAGTTCAGGGGTGCACATGCAGGATGTGCAGTTTTGTTACATAGGTCAATGTGTGCCAATATGTGGTTTGCTGCACAAATCATCCCATCACCTAGGTATTAAACTCAACAGCCATTAGCTGTTCTTCCTGGTGGTCTCCCTCTCCCCAACCCCCACCCTCTGACAGCTCCCGGTGTGAATTGTTCCCTGCCCTCTCCATGTATTTATGTGTTCTCATCATTCAGCTCCCACTTACAAGTGAGGACACACAATATTTGGTTTTCTGTTCCTGCATTAGTTTGCTGAGAATAATGGCTTCCAGCTCCATCCATGTCCCTGCAAAGAATAAAATATCGTTCCTTTTTTTGGCTGCATAGTATTCCATGGTGTATATGTACCACATTTTCTTTATCCAGTCTGTCATTGATGGACGTTTAGGTTGATTCTATGTCTTTGCTATAATGAATAGTGCTGCAGTGAACATATGTGCACATGTATCTTTATAATAGAACAATTTATATTCCTTTTAGCATATACCCTATAATGGGGTTGCTGGGTCAAATGGTATTTCTGCCCCTAGGTCTTGAGGAATCGCCACACTGTCTTCCACAATAGTTGAACCAATTTATATAAGGAGTTGATTTTTAAGCCCAGATCCAGGTCATACTAGGGAATTGCCATCCCCAGGTCTGTTGGCAGGCTTTTCCACATAGCAGGAGCCACAGATGTAAAGCTCTGAGGCAGGAACAAGCTTGGTTTGTCTAGTCTCGGTAAGGCTGTGTAGCCAGAGGGGTGTGAAGAAAGTGAGAGGGAGATTGGGGAGGACCAGCTGATGTAGGCCTTATGCACCATACTGTGGAGTTGAGGAGTGTGGTGGCCCAAGCTCTGTCCTCAGAGCTTCTGAGCTGTGGGCTGGGTCCTGGGCATTGGCATTCTTATAGAGCTCCCCAGGGTGAATCATATACTGAAGTCCACAAATCACTTTCAAATGCATGAAAAATAAGATGGATTGACACATGGATAGATAGGTGAGAAAACAAGTATAATGAAAGGTCAATTTAGAATCTAGCTGTTGGGACTATGGGTACTCACCATACAACTCTTTGAACTTTAAGGAATGTCAGAAAAATTTTAAAACAGAACTTCAGGGAGAGAAAATTTCCAAGATGTTGTGGATATACAGCCAAGTTTGGGGACCACTGTTCTGAATAGTAAGATCGAGATGGGACCAAGAGGCCGAAAATAAAAGAATTTTACTCTGAAAAAAAAAAAAAAAAAAAAAAAAGCAGGGACTTTGGAGCTATTGCCAAGAAGACCAAATGACAGACTGAATTTCAGTAGTCTTAATGATAGGGCAGGGGAGTTAGGGCTGGTTCCAAGACTACTATAGAGGTTTGCATCCCTTTGGGAATATTCTAGGTAGTCCTAGGATGAGAGCCATGCTAGTCCAAGCAGTGCCCTATGTGACTTGGAAAAAGAAGGCCCCTCTGGGCATCTATAGTTTTATAGGCACAAGCATTGATGAGCAGGGCATGGCCTGGATTTTAGCCCGTCTCACCCACTCAGCCAGGTGTCCTTGTTCAGTGAGCAACCTGCACAGCTGTACATGCCTGCCTTACCTGGAGTTCCATTAAATTCAGCAAACATTCACTGAGCACTAGACCTGTGTTGGACACTGCAGGTGTGGAGATGAGTAAGACCCATCTCTGCCCAAAGAATACTTTAGATAACAGACTTACCTTGTTGAGTTTAACCGTGGCTCATTCATTCGTTGAACAACTGTTTTTTGAGCACCTCCTGCATTTACGAGGTCTAGTACTAAGAATAAAGATAAAAGACATTTAACATGGTATCACATTTTCTTTAGACAGTGGGATGAAATAGGCAAAGTTAGTCCTATCCTGGAAGAATCCAGAGGCCTATGGTCACCGTAAGTGTGGCTTAGAACTCTCAGCCATTTTTTGGCTGCCTGAGGCTGGGCTGGACCTAGAGGCTTTTCACCAACCCTACAGAGTTCAATAGGAGTGTGACTAGACTCCAGGGGAGAGACAAGAGCCATGCCGCCTGGACCACTAACGGTCTGTGATGGGTCTGTGGAGGAGGATATTGATAGTAATTATATAGTTCCCTTGGGCATAGGTTAGATAGCCAGTTGGGAAAGGATGAGGTAATTTTTAGAAGGTAAATGTTGAGCTCTGAAGGTTTGCCTTTATTTTTTATTTTATTTAGTGTTTTAGTTTGTGCATAAAGTGATTTTAGCTTTAAAACGTTACCTGTAAAATGCGCATCAAAATCATAGTGCAATACCATCATGGCTAAAATGAAAGAAACAAAATGTATTGACAAGAATGTAACTGGAATTCTCATACTCTACTGGTGGGAGTGTAAATTGGTACAGCCACTTGGGAAAAGCATTTGACACTAACTACCAAACTGAACATCCACATAGCCTATGGAGGAATTCCACCCCTCATTTTATACACAACAGAAATGCGTACATGTGTTTCTCAAGTGACATGTATGAGAATGTTCACAGCAACATTATTTTTTACAACTCCAGGCTGGAGATTCCTCAAATGGTCCCCAGCAGTACAATGGATAAATTGTGTTGTATTCACACAGTGGATCACCGTACACAGTGAGAATGAAGGAACTGCCACTGTGCCCCACAGCGCACATGAATCTCACAATCTCACAAACATCATGATGAGCGAATACAGACAAAAGAGATCAGACTGTGTATGAGTCCATTCATATAAAGTGCAAAGGCAGGCAAAACTATCAGTGCCATTACATGCCAAGATAGTGTCACCCTGATGGTGGGGGGTAGTGATCAGAAGGGAACACAAATGAGAAGTTTCAGGATCCGGCTCATGTTCTCCTTCTCTATCTGGGAGCTGGTTTCATGAGTGTGTTCACTTTGGCAGAATTCCTCAAGCACTTTTTATATGCATGTTATACTTCATTAAAGGTTTGTTTTTTATTTTTACATTAAGTGTTTTTTTTAACAACATTAAAGAAGATCATTTATTTTTTAAAGTAAAGAAAAACCAAAAATACAAACAATAACAGGTCATGGTATGTTGCCCGAGAAGGCTGTTTCTTCATGGCTGAGAATGTGTACTGTATCTCAGGCCTGTTCTTGCAATGAGTCTGTGACAGACTCTCTTCCCCACAGGGCGCTACATCTTGTCCTTTGTCGGCTGCGGTTTGGCTGTTGTGGGTACCTACCTGCTGGTTACATTTGCACCCAACAGTCACGAGAAGATGACGGGCGAGAATGTCACCAGGCACCTCGTGAGCTGGCCTTTCCTTTTGTACATGGTAAGAGACACCTCCATTCCTTCCCCCTGAGATGGCAGGAGGGAGATCAAGTCCTAGAAATCAGAAACATGAATACCCAGCAACAGGAGATTCCATGAATTGTGGCACATTTTACCAGCATGAAAGACCGTGCTTCTGGAGAGTATGCAGTTTGTGGCGAAATGCTTGTTTCATTTATGTCTTGAGTAGTATCAAAACCATTATATAGTAGGATGCCAATTTTACTTTTTAGAGATGCATATACGTGTGGTTATATACTGTATCTATGGAGGCCTGGATGAGAAAACAAATTCCATCAGTAGTTGGCACTGGGAGATAGTGTCATGACTCAGTTCTTATTCCCTCTTCATCTTTCTGAATTGTCCAAAAGTTCTACACTAACCATTTCAAACTTTATGGTAAGGGGAAGAAAAAGTTAAAACTGCAAACAGTTTAAGAATGTTATTTTATTTCCCAGTATCACACTGCTGATAGAAGCTGCTAGAAGCCCAAGAGACACAGAAAACTTTGTCTCCTAATCCCTCAGCCAGAGCTCAGTCCTCTGCCCCAGCTCTATTCCATTTTAGGTCTACAAACAAATTGATTAAGGAAAACTTCTAAAGTTTTTGATAAAGCCACTGGTACGTTCTTGTTCCATGCCCTGCGCTGTGCTGAACACATTTTTATATATCATCTCAGATTCTCTTAACCCTATAAAGGAAGTGCTCTTCCTTCCCATTTTATGGGTGAGAAAACCAGGGCTCTGAGAGGTTAGCTCATCGGCTCAGAGTTCAGAAAAGTCGAGCTGGATTTGAAGGCTGGGCCCACCTGGTCTCAGGTGCTATCTTCCTTCCCTGTGGCCTGCTGACAAAGGTGTTCACTGTTTTCCTCTGTCATAAACAGCCTGGTCTCTGATTGAGTCTAGAGCCCTGGAATATCCTTTTTCCTCAGATCATTCACAAGGCAGATGATCAATTCCCCTGAAATAGGGTCTGTGTCATTTCCCAAGTGGTAGCCATCCCCAGCATGTAGTTGGTAACAGAGCAAAAGACCACCTCCTTGGGCAAAGCTTTAGGGCTTCTATCCTCTAAGTGCTGTGCGGCCTTAGCCAAGTTGCTTTCCTTCTCTGATTCCCTCTCTGTAAAATGGCAAGAATCTCTGGACTTAGAATTGCTATTGGGAGATCCAGGAGATAGCATTTAAGTCACCCGGAACGTGGCAGATGCTCAGTGAATGATTTCATTGCCTTACTTCATCATGACTGGGAGGCAGTGCTTCCAGCTGGAGAGATTTGGCCAAACCAAATTCAGTCAATGTTTATTGAGTATCTGCTGTGTGCTAGACATTATGGATATAAAAAAATAAATGAGACATCCCCACAGAACTCACAGACTGTTGGGAGGCACCACCTATGCACAGCCATGTCATGATATGATAGCCAGTGCTATTCCAGCGTTCATTTTAGAATCATGGAGAATGGGCCACGTGTGGTGGTTCACACCCATAATCCCAGTATTTTGGGAGGCCGAGGCAGGAGGATTGCTTGAGTGTAGGAACTTAAGACCAGCATGGGCAACATGGCAAAACCCCGTCTCTATTAAAAAAATAAAAGTAAAAATTAGCTAGGTGTGGTGGTGCATGCCTGTGGTCCCAGCTACTTGGGAGGCTAAGGTGGGAGGATAGCTTGAGCCCTAGAGGCTAAAGCTACAGTGAGCCGTGATCACACTACTGCACTCCAGCCTGAGTGACACAGAGAGACCCTGCCTCAAAAAAAGAAAAAGAAAAAAAAAGAATCATAGAGAATGGCTAAAAAATTGGGACCCCTGAAATGCAGGCACAGTGATTGGGAATGTTGATGATTGATGGCACACCCACTTGATGAAGTATTCTGCAGCAATTAAAGATAATTATGACAACTTTACAAAACATGAAGATTGTTTATGATAACTAAAAACAGCCCAGTACAAAATTGTGCATTGACTATGATGACAACTAGATAAAATATGGATTCACTGGAACAAAGACAAAGAAGAAACGGGGAAATGAAAGCAGCTGTGTTTTATGGTCTCTAATTAGAAGGAATGTTTTAAATGTTTCAAAATGCCCATTAATGTTTCTGTGTTGGTTTTTATACTAAATCAGCTTTGATAAGGGGTTTGGGATAGGCAAATGGGACTAAGCTATTGTCAAAGTTTTCTGCTTTAGTTTCACTGGGTGCTGGGGCTGGCTTAACTTCTTGGGAAAGTGTTAGCAAATATCTGGGCCTTTAAGAGGTAGAAAGGACAAGTTATTGATGCGAGGAGGGGGAGCTTCTCAAACTCAGAATTCACGTCGTCTAATGGTAAGTTTCTACACTGATAGAGCACCTTCTAAACTCTGGGCACTGGCCCTCCCGTCTCCAGACAGCATGGCCTAGCAGGAAAGTGCATGAGTCTGGGAACCAGACTGTCCAGGTTTCAGTTCCTCTGTGCCATGCCTGCAATGGTGGTAGTACCTGCTTCCTAGAGTTATTGTGCTGATTTAGTGAGTTTAAGGTAGATAAAGTGCTTAGAACACTGCCTGGCATACAAGGAGATGTCATTTAGTGTAAGCTATGATTATGGGCCCATAAAAAGAATTCTTATCTCTATTTCACAGAAGATTAACTAAAGTTTAGAGAAGTTAAGTGACTTACCCAAGGCCAAACAACTAGTTTGGAGGCAGATCCAAGTTCAATCCCAGGTCTCCCTGACTCCAAATGCCTTCCTCATTTTACAGTTAAGCCTCACATTGGAAGCTTGGCTGGGGGCACAGGGAGTATATACTCATATTCTTTTTTTTTTTTTTTTTTGAGCTGGTGCCTTGCTCTGTCACCCAGGCTGGAGTACAGTGGCACGATCTCAGCGAGATTCTCCTGCCTGCCTCAGCCTCCTGGGTAACTGGGATTATAGGCAGGTGCCACCATGCCCAGCTAATTTTTTTTGTATTTTTAGTAGAGGCAGGGTTTTACCATCTTGGCCAGGGCTGGTCTCGAACTCCTGACTTCAGGTGATCTGCCTGCCTTGGCCTCCCAAAGTGCTAG
This sequence comes from Cheracebus regulus, assembly GCA_963574635.1. Lineage (NCBI taxonomy): Eukaryota > Metazoa > Chordata > Mammalia > Primates > Pitheciidae > Cheracebus > Cheracebus regulus. The sequence continues at coordinate 72,518 of CAUYQU010048767.1, read as the reverse complement.
GATTACAGGGGTGAGCCACCACATCCAGCCTCATATTCTTGACCAAAGAGCTTGGCGAACAAGTGTCTCCCTCTTGGACTGACCTGTTGTTTTAATGGGGGATACCCATGGAGCCGTGGAAGGGAAGGAAACCATCTCGGCCTGATGAATCTTGGCCCTGCAAGAAGGAGTGGATATGAGGGCAGCACATCATCCTCAAAGCTTCAGCCTCAGGAGAACAGGGAATTACTTCTCAGTACTAGCCAGGGACTAGAGGGATTCACTCTGTGTTTCCCTTGCCCCTGAATATCTAACAATAGTTTGAGAAATGCTGAATCATTGCTCAGTCATTCCCTTTCAACCCTGGGACTCTGATGATGGCCCACCCTGCCAGGGTCTCCCAGTCTCACCTACCTGTGTGGTCCTCACTGACCCCCCTCCTTGCTGCCCTCCACAGCTGGTGGAGATCATTCTGTTCTGCTTGCTGCTCTACTTCTACAAGGAGAAGAACGCCAACAACATTGTCGTGATTCTTCTCTTGGTGGCGTTACTCGGTAAGTTGGCATCTGGGTGATTGAGTTTTGCCACCACCAAGAAGCACCAAATGGAGATGTGGGTTTTGTTTGCAGAGCTGAGGCCCCTGGATCCAGAAGCTGCTTGAGACTGGCTCCGGTTGTTCAGTGTCTATCAGTGGCTCTGGGGAGCTGGGTCCCTGCTGACTGGAGACAAACTCCTGTCCTCAAGGAACCTCCAATCTAAAGGGAGAAAATAGCAGTAAACAACTAGCCAGATTCATGGGTTATGTAAGTTTGGGCAATAACAAGTCTAATGAGGAAGAATAAAGCAGAGTGAGGATGAGGTGAGTTACGTTGTTTATGAGATGGCAGAAGTAGAGTACGCCCCGGCAACTGAGCCCGGAAAAGATCCGTGCAAAACCTATCAGAGCTTAGGAATTCATTCTGGATTCAAAGGCAAAACTAGATTTTGTCCTCTATTTTTTTTCCCCTTTTAGAGGGATGGGCACTGTGGAAGAGATGACTCCTGAATCAGCTTAAGGCTAGAACTGCATATTAAGTTTTCCTTTTTTTTTGAGACAGTCTCGCTCTGTCACCCCGGGTGGAGTGCAGTGATACAATCATAGCTCACTGCAGCCTTGACCCCCTGTCCTCAATTGATCCCCCTGCCTCCGCCTCCCAAGGTGCCAGGATTACAGGCATGAGCCACTGTGCCTGGTAGAACTGCATATAATTTCATACCTAAATAGGGCTGTGGGAATCCATCCTTCCTGAGAAGGAGAAGCGGACAGAGGCAGAGGAGCATGCTGTGTCAGGGCTGGTGCAGCCTGCCACCACACTGCTCTGGATCTCTGGCCTCAGCTAGTGACCCTCCCTCCTTGAGCCATACTGTCCACTTCTCTGAAGCGGGGAGTATGAGAACATCCAAGTCACAGAAGGGAGTGGGGGTAAAATGAGACATGCACAGGTGCCTAATATGTGCATTTCTCTTCCAGCCTTCCTACTGAGTGCCCCACCACAGTGACAGGCCATCAACCAAATAGATATCTGTCACTGAAGACAGGGTTGCATTAATTAATTTTTTAACAGCTCTGTTGGGATATAATTTATATACCATAAAGTTCACCTGTTTAAAGTATACCATTCAGCAGTTTTTAGTATTTCATAGAGTTGTGAAACCATCATCCTAATCTAATTTTAGAACATTTTGTCACCCCAAAAAGAGACCCTGTTCCCATTGGCAGTCACTCCCTGTTCCCCTTCTCCCAGCCCCAGGCAACTACGAAGCTACCTTCTGTCCCTGTAGGTTTGCCTTTTTGAACACCTTCATAAATGAAGTCATATGCTTTGTGGCCTGTTGTGACTGGCTTCTTTCACTGAGCGTGATGATTCTGAGGTTCACCCACGTCATAGCATGAATCAGTCCTCATACCCTGGTGACTTTGTTTTCAAAATGGATGGGAAGGATCATGGCCCTGAAACATCCTCTCCTCTTACGTAGGAAGGCCAGAAGGTTGTAAGGCCATTGGCCAATCCCTTCTCACTAAGGAGGACACACCCTGATGACAAGTGCTTAAGTGACTGTGATGTTTGGAAACTGTAGCCTAATGGGTGAGGGGCCTGAGAGCCACTGTGTGTTGGGGGGGTGTTGGCAGAAGAAAGCAAAATAAACCAAAGCTGAAGAATAGGAAAGCAGAGCAGAGCAGCTGGGACCGGGGCTTCACCTGGACCACTCCTAGGGGCTGTCTCTAACTCCTGTGTGGCAGGGCGGTTGACAGCCCGCAGTGAGAAGACATTTCTGAACAGTAGGGTAGAGCGAGGGTCTCCACAGGGAGGTGAACAGGATGCTTCACTGGGTACACAGAGAGAACATTAGAAATCAATCATTTTTTTCTCCACCTTTTAAATTATATTCCTCTACAAATTTTATAATGTACATACCACTGAAATACAGTGTCACATGACTATAATTTGAAAATAAGTACACACATACTGGAAATGTTTGCACATATGCACAGGGGTGTGCATTCTGAAACACTAGATAAATGTTTTTAAAAATACAGTGACTGAGCAATAAAAAAAAAAACAACAAACAACTCCTGAGCGGTTTACACACCACATGTTTTTCCTGTGGTTGCAGTGAGACTGGTAAGTTCATTCATCCATTCAGGGATCCTTTTGGCCACAGCGCTGGGCACTCCAGGCCTCAGAGAACTGAACTTACTGCAGGATAGAAGTGACATCCAGGAATACCTGCAGGGGTTTGGCCTTCCTCCCTGCTTTGGTGTAGTCAGCACAGAGGATGGGAGTCACAGGAGAGGTGCACACAAGACCCAGTGCAAACAGCATCTATCACTGTTAAAAATGCCGGCTTGACTCTGTTCCTGTTCCCTCCCCTCTTTCTCCCTAAGTCCTTTGGGGTTATAGACTGGCTTTCTGAACCTAACTCTGCATTTCCCAGAGGTCCCCCGCTCACCATTGTCCCCCATCTGCAGGCTCCATGACGGTGGTGACTGTCAAGGCCGTGGCCGGGATGCTGGTCTTGTCCATTCAAGGGAATCTGCAGCTTGACTACCCCATCTTCTACGTGATGTTCGTGTGCATGGTGGCAACCACCATCTACCAGGCTGCGTGAGTTACAAATCCTTTTCCTGATGGTTCCTGCCATTCAGGCCGCTTCTCTTCTGGGGTCCTGATGATGTATGCTGTGAAGCCACAGGAGGGCAGAGCATGCCACAGGGCCTGGCATCCAGCGTGGAGAGAGGCGCTTCTAATTTGCTGAGTTGTCATGTGGAGGGACACATGCTACTCAAAAGACAAAACCAGGCTGGGCACAGTGACCCACACCTGTAATTTCAACTCTTTGGGAGGCTCAGGTGGGTGGGTCACTTGAGGCCAGGAGTTTGAGACCAGCCTGGCCAACATGGTAAAACCCTGTCTCTATTAAAAATATGTATATAAAAAAATCACACATACACAAATTAGCTGGGCATGGTGCGCATGCCTATAGTCCTGGCTATTCAGAAAGTTGAGGCACAAGAATTAAATAAAAAATAAAGAAATATGAAGCCAGCAGTGGATGAGTTTTTCCTTGCTGCCTCAGAATGAGAATTTTTTGGTTTGCTTTTATTTTTTTGAGACAGAGTCTCACTCTGTTCCCAGGCTGGAGTGCAGTGGTGCCATCCCGGCTCATTGTAACCTCTGCCTCTGGGGTTCAAGCAATTCTCCTGCCTCAGCCTCCCAAGTAGCTGGTACTACCGGTGTGCGCCACCACGCTGGCTAATTTTTGTATTTTTGGTAGAGACGGGATTTCACTTTGTGGGCCAGCCTGGTCTCAAACTCCTCACCTCAAGTGATCCACTCATGTCAGCCTCCCAAAGTACTGGGATTACAGGCATGAGCCCTGACACTTGGCCCAAATATGACAAATTTGTGGTCAGAGGCAGCCTCACTTCCCATCTTCTCCGGGGCCGGTGATTGTCTCAGGGGCCTCGGAAGGTGGCCTTCTCTAGGAGGCACCTGCTTGTCTGCTGGGTTGGAAAGAAAAGTTGTCATTTCTTGCCCTCAATATATCGCCTCCAACTCTTCCCTAGTGGAAGGCAAAGTGCCCCCTCCTCTTTCTAAGCATGAAGTTAAGTAAAAGGCAGCAGCCTGAGAGCAGGGCCTGTGTCTTGTTTGCATATAAGTCCCAGAGTCCAGCAGAGGGCCTGGGAGGAGGAGAGGCTCTAGGAATATCGTAGGTGACAAACCTGCATAGGTATGCAGGACTCAGCAGTGCACAAGGCTGATTCAGCCTGGGAAGCTCAGGCTGGGGCTCAGGGTCCACCAGCTGCATGGCCTCCAGGGACCATACGAGCAGCTGCTGCTGGCCTGGTGTTTGGTGTGAGCCCAACTCTTTTCTCAGTGCTTTATGGAACCAACTCACTTGGTCTTTACAACACTCCTTTGAAGTAGAGGATATTATCCCCTCTTCCTAGCCTCTTACCCTCGCTGCCTCAGTTCCTCATTTTGCATATGAGGAGGGTAAGAGGCTAGGAAGAGGCGGAGCTGAGCTGAGCCCAGGCATCTGGCTCCCCAGCCCATGCCCTCGCCGCTCTGCTGTCTCCTGCTCAGCTTCTCCAAGACTCAGATTCTTCACCTGCAAATGAGAACAACAGTCCCTACCTAAGAGAACCACATGAAGCTCTTAGGAGAACGTCTCTAGGCAAATGTCCAGTAAACATGAGCTGCTTCTGTGATTATTGGCCTTGCTATTGTTATTTTGGTTATTATTATTTTTGGTCCCACTATAATAATTCAGTCATCACCAGAGAGCTCCTGCCAGTATACGACTCTGTGCTGAGCACGTCTAGGTGTCACAACTATGGCTCAGTTGCCCCGCCTCCTAAGGAGCTATTCATTCACTAGGCAGTGCAGCCCACTGAGAGTGCTCAGCACACAGAGATGATGAGGGTAACCACTCACTGCCCTAAGGCACTCACAGCCCCGGCAAGGGGACAGCCAGTGAATAAACTATTACTGTCAAGTTGCGTGCAGTGGCTCACACCTATAATCCCAGCTACTCAGCAGGCTAAGGCAGGAGGAGCATTTGAGCCCAGTAGTTGGAGGGTGTGGTGAGCTATCATTGTGCCACTGCGCTCCTAGGCCACAAAGCAAAATAAAAAAACGAAAGCAATTGAGTGTGGTATAAGCAACTACGCAGAGAAAGGGCAAAGAGGCCGGGCGTGGTGGCTCACACCTGTAATACTAGCACTTTGGGAGGCCAAGGCGGGTGGATTGCCGGAGTTCAGGAGTTCGAGACCAGCCTGGGCAACATGGTGAAACCCTGTCTCTAATAGAAAAAATTAGTTGGGCGTGGTGGTGCGTGCCTGTAGTCCCAGCTACTCGGGAGGCTGAGACAGGAGAATCACTTGAATCCAGAAGAGAGAAGTTGCAGTGAGCTGAGATTGTGCCACTGCACTCCAGCCTGGGCAACAGAGCAAGACTCCATCTCAAAAAAAAAAGAAAGGGCAAAGAATATCTTCCAAAATGGGGGTATTGTTTATCATAGATGGAGTGATTAGGAAGGACTGTAATTTTCTCTCTTTTTTCTATATTTATTGCAGTGATCACATTATTTTCAAATAAAAAATAAATTTTGTTTAAAAGAATAATTATAACACTGGGCAGAATGTGATTAGTGCTGTAAGAGTTTCTGGGGGCAGGGGTATAAGAGATACAGGAATGGCTCTTTTTAGTGGGGTGGGGATACAGCAGGGTGTGGAGAAGGGCATTTCAGGTGACAGAAACTATACGACAAAAGGTGTGAGACCATGATGGCCTGGCTCAGTTGGGAAATGGGGATGGGCCTTAGCTGTGTGTCCAGGGGAAGAGTGGGAATCAAGCATGGACCCCAGACCAGGGATACACAGTGCCCTATAACATGAGGGTGGCATTTTTAGAAACCAAAGGAATGTTCCTAAATGTATCAACTTCGTATTTCAAATAAAACTCTCCTGTTGTCAGCTCTTAGCCTTTCCAGCATCTCCACAGCCCACTGACTGGAGTGCTTTTGTGTTGAAGGTTTTTGAGTCAAGCCTCACAGATGTACGACTCCTCTTTGATTGCCAGTGTGGGCTACATTCTATCCACAACCATTGCTATCACAGCAGGTAAGGGTGGCCCATTGCTAGATTTCTGTCTCTACCTTAGCAGCAGGGTGTTATCCTAGGGCAGAGGGAGGCTGATTCTGCTGACTTGTTCTCCCTTTAGAGTGATTTATAGGTTCATGGAGAATGTGCAGGATTCCAGAGAGAAAGACCTGGGTTTGTATCCCAGCACAGATGCACACCAGCTGTGTGGCTCTGCAGACTTCACTTAACCTCTCTGAGCCTCAGCTCCATATTCATAAAATAGGAGTGATAACACTTACCTCCTAGAATTATAATAGGTATGATCCAAATGTCCCCTGTGCCATACTCTGTGTACTTTAACAAGTTTTGTCATCATCTTCTAGCTCCACAACCCCCACTGGCTAAGTGACCACAAATCTCTTCTATATAATTTTTAAAGATTACGAATATGCATAGCATTGCAACATCCATCGATGCTCAGTAAGCTGTCATTAGCATTACAGCCCTTTTTCTTCTATTTCACCTCTAATTTTTTTTCTCATTTTCTTTCTGTAGTGGCCTCAGAGGCTGCAAGCATATAAAACTGTTTGTTTAAATGGCATAATAGGTGACTAAAATCTTCGGAGTAAAATATCCAGTAAGAACCAAGTGCTTTCCTTTGATGAGAGCCTGGCTGTAAAGCCCTATGCTCTGCACAACACTTTAGACAAGTGGTGCCCTAGTTCCTGTCTGCACAGGTAGGAACACACAAGGCACACAGCTTCCAGGGCACTTGCTGCGAGCAGCACCAGAGGCCATGGGTGTTGATCCAGAGCAGCCAGAAATTAAGCTAAGTCATGGTCAAGAAGCTTGGTCAAGAAGTGTGAAGACCAGTGAACGCTGAAATTAATAGCAAACGCCATAGTTGAGTGAGAACAGAAGTTAAGGCAGGGAATCAGGAGCTCAGGAATACAGCTGGAGGCCTGTGTAGGTGAGATGATTCCAGACAAAGACTGGCTCAGGGCAGGGGCAGTAATCCCACCCCACTTCCATACCACGGGAGTAGACCTGCAGACTTGGCATCTACTGGACACACGAGGTTAGAAAGCACTAACAACATAAGCACAAAGCCTTTATCCATCTTAAGAAAGGTAGAGGGGAGAAGATTGTAGGCACAAACTGGTAAATAGGGTCTGCGGTTTAGTTAGTAAGTGTTCTTTGTCGTTTTCCTGCTTTGATCATGCGCTGTGGTTATGGAAGATAATGACTGGGGGAAGCAGGAGGAAGGGTGTATAGGGACTGCACCACTTTTGTGAGTCTAATATTATCCCCCAATAAAAGTTAAAAAACTAGATGGAGATCAGAGGAGCCTAAGGTGGGAAAAAGTTGACAACCTGATCCCCTAAATGGCTTTGATTCCATTCTTCTTGTAAGGCACAGTCATAATATATTTTGATCATTTTGGCTTTCTGAAGGGAAGAGAGCTTAGCCAAATCCTAGACAGACTGGCAGGTGGGTGATTTGAAAACAGCTCAGTGGTATTTTCTATGATTTGCTGCTGCAGGTGCAGTATTTTACCTGGACTTCATCGGGGAGGACGTGCTACATATCTGCATGTTTGCACTGGGGTGAGTTCCATCCTGCTTGCTGGCCCCAAGATGTTGCGTGTAGAATTCCAAGCAGGTTGCCCCTCTCACTCCTTATTGCTACAGCTGCCCCATCCTTTAGACTCACAGGAGCTGTGGGATTGTGGAGCTTTGTCCCCAGAGGTGAGCGTTTTATTCCCCTAAGGGCTTTATCTTCCCCTTTCTTCTCTTTTGGACTCTAATCTCTTTGGCATTTCTCAAATATCACATTTTGACACATGAAAAGGCTCTCAACCTCACCTCGGATCTAAGAAATGCATATTGAAGCTACATGAGATACCGTCATTTTGCAAAAACTAACAGGACTGATAGTATTCCACATTGGCAAGAGGATGAGGGGAGCAGCCCACTCCCACGCTGTTCGCATATTTTAATGTGGGAGGAAAATTTGGCAACAGCAACAAAAAAATCCAAAGAAGCATACCCTTCTGATGCAGTATTCCATTCTAACCATTTATCTTGGAAAAATGCTTCAACAGGGATGCAAAGACACATGTATGAAGCTATTAATTTTTTAATTAGTTGTCTCAACAAACAATTGAAAGCAATAGAAATGCTCAGCAGTAGAATGCACGTTTTAAAAAATTATGCCATATCCAGATAATAGCATGCCATGCTGCCATTTTGAAAATTTGAGGCCAGTCTGTAGGGGCTGACACAGAACCATGTCTAGAACACATTCATCAAAAAAAATCACAAACTTTTAAAAATGTGGTCTTGGCTGGGTGTGGTGGCTCACACCTGTAATCCCAACATTTTGGAAGGCTGAGGCTGGTGGATCACCTGAGGTCAGGAGTTTCTAGCCTGGCCAACGTGGTGAAACCCGTCTCTAATAAAAATACAAAAATATCAGCCAGGGATGGTAGCAGGTGCCTGTAATCCCAGCTACTTGGGAGGCTGAGGCAGGAGAATCACTTGAACGCAGGAAGTAGAGGTTGCAGTGAACTGAGATCGTGCCATTGCACTCCAGCCTGGGCAATGAGAGCGTAACTCTGTCTCAAAAAAAAAAAAGAAAGAAAGAAAGAAAATGTAGCCGTGGCCTTACCCTATGATCCAGCAATTTCACTTCTAGATTTTCACCCAAAAGAAAGAGTACATCTGTATTAGTCCATTCTCATACTGCTAATAAAGACATACCTGAGACTGGGTAATTTATAAACGGAAGAGTTTTAATTGACTCACAGTTCAGCATGGGTGGGGAGGCCTCAGGAAACTTACAATCATGGTAGAAGGGGAAGCAAACACATCCTCCTTCACATGGTGACAGGAAGGAGAGAAGTGCCAAGCAAAGGGGGAAAAGCCCCTTATAAAACCATCAGATCTGGTGAGAATTCACTCACTATCACAAGAACAGCATGGGGTAACTGCCCCCATGATTCAATTGTCTGCCAGCAGGTCCCTCCCATGACACATGGGGATTATGGGAACTACAATTCAAGATGAGATTTGGGTGGGGACACAGCCAAACCATATCAGCATCTGTTGACAAAATGACTTGCACATAAGTATTGATATAGTAGCTTTATTTCCAAACTGGAAACAACCCAAATGTCTACCAACAGGAGAGTAGAAAAAACATAGTGTATTCAGACAATGAGTTCTACATAACAATTAAAAATAATGAACTACAGGCCGGGTGTGGTGGCTCATGCCTGTAATCCCCACACTTTCAGAGGCCAAGGTGGGTGGATCACTTGAGGTCAGGAGTTCAAGACTAACCTGGCCAACATGGCAAAACCCATCTCGACTAAAAATACAAAAATTAGCCAGGCGTGGTGGCTCACACCTGTAATCCCAGCTACTCAGGAGGCTGAGGCAGGAGAATTGCTTGGACCCAGGAGGCAGAGGTTGCAGTGAACTGAGATCGTGCTACTGCACTCCAGTCTGGGTGACAGAGCAAGACTCCATCTCAATGAAAAAAAGAAAAAGAAAAAATGAATACATACAATAAAGAAGATGAATCTTAACACTTCATCAAATGAAAGAAACCAGACATAAAAGAGTACATACTGTATGATATAACTTACATGAATTAAAGAACAGACTAATTTCATCCATGGTGAAAGAAGTCAGGATAGTACTATCTCTGGGGAAGGGCTGGCATGAAATGGAAAGGGCCCAGGAAACCTTTCTGAGGAGGATGGAACTATTTTCTGTCTTGACCTGGGTGATGATTCCACATGCAAAATGCATTCAGCTAGACATCTAGGGTTTGTGCATTTTACTGCTTGTAAATTATATCATAATTTTTAGAAAGTATGTTTGTTTATATAAGCTATAGGAAAAAGGAAAAAAACAAAACAAAACAAAAATACCCTACAAGGCTATACACCTACCTGGCTGAGTGAGACCAGGAGTACAGGGACTTTCCAATTTTTATTGATTTTACTATCTATACTTTAGTAATGATTGAAATGAATGACTTTAATTAAAAAAAAAATTTTTTTTAAAGGCAAGATTCAGAGAATCCTGATTGAATGGAAGTAAAGAACCATGAGAAGCTTGCCTAGGAGAGTCTAATTTATTCTGATTACAGCTCATGGAGAGTGTAGGGCATGTGAGGCCACTCCAGCTATTGTTATTCAACTTGCAACTGCGCCTGCTGATCCCAGGCTGGCAGCCTCTCCCTGCTCCTGGGGCGGTGAGCCCTCCTCCGCAGCCTGCAAGCCTTTTTACCTCTTTCTCTTTTGCATCACCTGAGCCTGAAAGTATCCCTTCTCTACCTTGCTCCTGGCCTTATTTCTCTTCCTGTCTTATCTCCATTCCTCAGGTGCCTCATCGCATTCTTGGGCGTCTTCTTAATCACACGTAACAGGAAGAAGGCCATTCCATTTGAGCCCTATATTTCCATGGATGCCATGCCAGGTAAGGTTAAAGCCCCCGCGGGTCTAGCTGACCACCCATATAGAATGACAGCTACTTCCTGTTTAAAAAGAGACAACCAACTGCTGTGCTGTGCCTTTATCGTGTGACTGTTCTCTCACTGTCTTTTTTCTTTTCTTTCTTTCTTTTTTTTAATCTTGTGCAAAAGGGTAGGCAATGGCTGAGGCACCTCAGGTTGGTTTTGAGCACATCTTGCCAGTTCCGTGTCTATTTGGGGATCTTTTAAAGAAAATTCTGATTCATACTCAATATAATTAGGATCCGCAGCCCCAGGCTTCATGCCTGCAAATGGAAAAATCCATTCATCTAGTTGGAATGAAATGATCAGAGAGGGAAAGGAAAATCAGTTGAATGAAATTAAAATATATAATCTCATTCCCTGGATGCCACAGCCAGTGGATCGTTCTGGAAAGCCTAATTTCCTCATAAGCTAAAGATTCATACAGAGAAACACAAATTTAAATGCCTATAAGCCCTGACAGTAACATAAACATGTGAATCAGCCAAATACTGCCCAGCAGGGAGTGGTGGAGCCTGTGGAGGACTGGAGAGTGCCTGTCTAGCCTAACGGGATTCTGATTCGAAAAGTTAAGACATTGGACCAACCTCAGATTTGCTGACCTAAACTCTGTAGGTTTCTGGTGACCATGAGCTTTCACACTTAACATTTTCATTTTATTTATACAAGATGAAACTCTCTCTAAAACATAATCTCCTGTCCTTCATGAATACAATCTAATGAACAAAACATAAACACATTGACAGTCTAGAGTACTGCTTACTCGAGAGGTTTTCATGCTGTAACGCTGTGATGCAGGTGTGTTCTCAGGGCTGACTGGTGTGCCCCTACATTAAATGGCCCCAGGGTTTATGTGTCTACTTTTTATATTAGTTCCTCCTACTCTCTTGTTATTAAGTTGTTGTCTGTCCTTCTTGCTGTTATCAGCCTGCCCGAGTATAGCAACTCCATGTGAGTGTGTTCATTCAACCCAACTTGTTCAAATTACAAATAAAGTCAAAATGTAGGAGCTCTGAGTTGGGGGCCTAAGGTTTCTCCTAGGAGTTAAATGCATGAGCTTTGGTTGCATGAACTATTTAAACGTCTAATCTGGCTGCTCAGATTCCTTTTTTGCTAACTTCCTTGTTTCTCGGCTGTGTTCCGGATAGATGAGGGCGCTGGATAGCTGAATTCCAGATAGGTGAGGTGTCAACACTGTGTGTGCAAGTATGTGTATATATATATGTGTGTGTTTGTGTGTTTATAAACTATGTATGTGTATATATCAATATCAGTATTTGTGTATATATATATATACAGATGTATTTTCTGGTAGAAAATAGAAGGTAACCTAAGGTAATCTTAGATATCAGCATTCTGTGGTCTGTTTGTGGGTGTGGCTCTCAGCTTTCTCTTTGTACCTTGTGACCAGTGGGAAGTCAGATATTGAAACAGGGAGACTCTGCCCTTGCAGTGGCTTGTTAGGACCCTTCCAATGGTAGGTGTTCTGTACTATGAGGAGTGTGGGCTTGGAGTTCAGATGACCTGGATTCAAATCCCAACTCTACCACCTTCCTGCTGTGTGACCTCCCAAGGCCTCTCATCCTCACTTGTAACTGGGGTTCCTTCTTTCAGGCTAGTGCTCATATGTGTAAAGGGCCTCTTGCATGGTGTCTGGGACATGGTAGATGCCTGATTATATTTGGTTTCACTTCCCTTTTGCTTTAAACACCTATGGAAGTTTCACACACTTCTCTGACCTGGTGGCAGGTGGAACATGCAGAATAAACTGCTAAACAAATCTCAGCCTAAACAGAGCTGCGATTCCAGCCACTTAGTTTCCCTGGTCAGTATTAGGACCTTGCCTTTTGTTTACTTAGATTCGTGTCTTTACAACTGACAACTGCTGTTTAAGAGGTATTCAAATTCCAGAAATTTACTACATCACAATTTGGAGAGCCTTTAAGTAATTCAAGCACCTGAAAGACTTCTTAAAAATGAGAAAGAAAAACACAGCCCCTGACCTCCAGGAGCTAGCCTGGCACTCTCAGCCGGCCCTTGGCCCTCTCCTGTAGAACAGAAACAATTTCACAGAACATCAGCAGCAGACAAGGCCACTCTGCAGCTGTGATGGATCAGAACACAAGCAGGTGGAATGGGAAGAAAAGGGTTTTTTTCCTAAAATTAAAAATAAATAACACAAACAGTATTACTCTGCTGTCCTGTCTAAACACAGACAAAAAACAGACATTGTCCAAATTATGGAAAACAACAAACATCCCTCTCACCTTGCTAATATGAGAGACTACCGCTTTTTTACCAGCCACAGCTTTAGCTTCAATCTAGTCGTCTTCTAGATAAGAACTAAGATCCCCAATCATGGAGTTAGGCCTGCTTCCTGACAGCATCCAGTCCAAAGCAAAGCCTCACTTCCTTGAGTCCTCTCCAAAATCACCTAGTTCAAGCCAACCCCACAATAACTCCTTTCTAACACCCTCTTACTCAGATGCCTCATGGTTCCCCGCCATGTACACCTCTCTTGTTGCAATGTGTCAGTAAACCCACATTTGTTAAACTAGAGATGTATTTCTGTTGGTCTTTGGCTGGAGGGCATTGACAAAATTCAAAAACTAAACCAGGCCTGTTAAGCCAACTCTCTTCCCTGAGGACAGGTACCTTCTCAGCTCTTCCACTTCCCTCTTCTGCCCTCCCCCAAAATCTAAACCACAGCCTCTTAAACTGTGCCCTTCAAAGAACCATCAGCTAAGTCTTATGCAATAGGAAGCCAAAGGGCCTTTCATAGACTCGGTCTTCCCAGGCCATTTGCAGAATGAATAAGAGCACAGGCTCTGCTGTCAGATCCCATCTCTGTCTCTCATTAGCTGTGTGACCTTGGGCAAGTTACTTTACCTCTCTGAATCTCTTCTTATCCAGAAAATGAGGACCATAGTTCATCTCTGTCATAGGATTGTTTGGGGATTAAGCACAAGTATATAGAGAAGCCACACAGCATTCAGTTCAGAATATGGACTTCTGAGTTTAAACCCCCTAAGTTTGAACCCTGGCATGCCCCTACATTAAATGGCATTAAACTGAGGCTTCCTCCGGACAGCAGCTGGTCTGTGCACCTATTTCCTTACTAGCTGTGTGATCTCAGGCAAATTACATGCTTCATTTCTGCTGCTTCATTTTCCTTATCAGCCATCCTGGGGATTAAATGAGATAGAACTTTGTAGCTATTTAGAACATTATCTGCCACCACCTAAATACTCAATACACATAAGCCATTGTCATTATTGCCATTGTTGTTACTGTGACTATTTAAAGTGCTTAGCCCAGTCATTGCAATATGTCAGTAAACCCACATTTGTTAGACTAAAGGTGTATTCCTGTTGGTCTTTGGCTGGAGGGCATTGACAAAAGCTAAACCAGACCTGCTAAGCCAACTCTCTTCCCTGAGGACAGGCACCTGTAATCCCAGCTGCTTGGGAGACTGAGGCAGGGGATCATTTGAGCTCCAGGTGTTCAAGACTAGTCTGGGAAACATAGACTCTACCTCAAAAAAAGAAAAAGTGCTTTAGCTCAGTGCCCAGGGCACATTAAACAGTTAGATGTCAGCTGTTATTATCATCATAGTTTCATTGCATTCAATTTATTATGACTCAGCCTGAAGGCAGAATTTGTGAAGAGTCTTAATTCCCTGCAGGAAAAGTTGTCCTCAAAAGTAACCTAAATGGCTCACACGTGTAATCCCTACACTTTGGGAGTCCAGGGCAAGTGAATCACTTCAGCCCAGAAGTCTGAGACCAGCCTGGGCAACATGGTGAAATTCCATCTCTACCAAAAAAACACAAAAATTAGCCAGGCATGGTGGCATGCACCTGTAGTACCAGCCACTCAGGAGGTTGATGTGGGAGGATTGCTTGAGGTTGAGTGAGCCAAGATCACTCCACTGCACTCCAGCCTGGGTGACAGACCAAAACCCTGTCTCAAAAAAAAAAAAAAAAAAAAAGTAACCATATCCCTCCTGACCTGACTAGGGGAATTGTAGGATAAAGGTGAAGGAATTAAAGATTAAAGGCTTTGCCCTCGAATGTAAGTGGGAATCCCTCGTCAGAGTACCCAGAAGTAATAATAAGCAAATCTCACCTTTCCCTATATGTGGACCAGGGATGTTAATGTTAAAGGCCAAAATGCTCCCTCTGGGCATCATGATGCATCTGTCACCTTCAAGTGCCCATGACACAAAAATTACCCTCTTTCCTTGATGAAGTTTCCTGGATCCTGATTTAATTCAGCAGTGAAGTGTTGGCATCTACCACGTTCAAAGCACAGTGCTAGTTCCACTCCACCTGGGGCCCACACCAACATTCCCACCTCACTTCAGGCCAACTGAGGGTTCCTCCTGACAGCAGCTGGTCTGTGCGCCTATTTCCTGAAGATTCATCCCTTGTTGCTTAGCAACCATAATAGTTCCAGTGTATATTTGTGGGTGTTCTCTTTTAAATCTAAAGCATTCAGGAAATTGACAATGCACATGATTAGCTGCTGAGCACTATAATTAGTATGTGGTAGGATAGAGGGAGATGCGGCCTCCTTGGCCCCCTTACCATGTAATGATGTGGGGAAAATGGATTTCATTTCAGGTATGCAGAACATGCATGATAAAGGGATGACTGTCCAGCCTGACCTCAAAGCTTCTTTTTCCTATGGGGCTCTGGAAAACAATGACAATATTTCTGAGATCTACGCTCCTGCCACGCTGCCAGTCATGCAAGAAGAGCACGGCTCCAGAAGTGCCTCTGGGGTCCCCTACCGAGTCCTAGAGCACACCAAGAAGGAATGAGACTTGCCTCCCTCGATTTATAACTGTTCCTGCCAGGCCGACAGCGGTTCAACCCTGAATCCTAAAACTTGCCTTTTCCGTCTCATTTTGTTTTTAACTGAGAATCTACGGAGGATGATCTCAGAAAGCCTTTGTCTCTGGCAAAGGATGCATTATCTTGGTCTTGGAAATTTCAAATGATGAGGGTGGGGGATGGAAGCAGTATTCCAGGTGGGCGGGATAGAATTCAGCCTCTTCCTGGATTAGCCCAGTGGGATTTGGAAAGCCTTTCTATCATCCTTGAGGATGGTAACTGAGCTTTTATTCCGACAGCAACCAGAGGTTGCTTAGCTTCAGAGCTAAGACAAGGCAGAGTCTGCTGTTAATTCTCAAATCCAGGGGAAGGCTGGACACCTCTAAATCTCTTCTTTCTCCACCTCACGTGCATGCCTGATCTCCCCATCACACTCCTGATGCCATATCTGTGATAGCATTCCTATTACCTTCACATGACAGGCTGGACCAACCCTGGGTGGAAGGTTCTGACATTTGTGTTCTGGAAATGTACACCTGCCTTCCAGTCATCTGTGCCCTTCTAGGGAAGATGTGCTTGATATATTCAAATCGGATCTACTCTGAAAACTAATTTGGTTTTGGTCCTGTAAGGACTACTTGTTTGTCTGCCCCCTGGCCCTAATGGAATTAGAAAGTTAGAAGGGGAAGAATAAGAGAATAGGAGAGGGCGATCATGCTTCAGCCCATTCAGGAAGAAAAGTCCCCTTACTCTTCTAAAAGGTGATTGCACCACGTACAAAAGAACAGGTAGAAAATCTGAGTGTTTTCTGTGTTACTTGTTTCCTGCATACCAGTGCCCCTGGAAAGATGGGGACGCTCATTTCAGAGACAGCCTCTTCACCTGTCCTCCCATCTCTCCATTACAGAGTCACAAGTCAAGCTCAAGTTACTGGTTAATTTCCATGAAATCAGTAGAGACTCTGGGTCCTCATCCCCACACATATAGGTCTGGGAGAAGCAAGCATTCTCAAAAACAGGGTTGTTGCTTTCTTTCTGGCTGCATATGTATGTGACTGTCTTCCCCTAGACTGATGGTATACTTTTGAGAGGGGCAGATAAAGGTTTGCAAACTTTAATGGGCATAAGGATCCCCTAGGAGTGTATGTAAAATGCCGATTCCTGCACCCCAGCTGCAGACACTCTAAGTGGGACTGGAGTGGGCCCAAGTGTCTGCATTTTTAACTGGTACCACCAGTGATTCTGATGCGATGCTGCAATCCTGAGATTACACACCTGGAAAGCTTAATAATTTAAAAGATGTTCTGCTAAAACCCCCAGGGCCCCATGCACCCTCACTAGCAAGTTTCCCCTCTAGGGTTCCTTTGGCAGGTTAAATAATCCCCATAGGATATGTGGTATTTCTTAGAGCTACACTCACCACTTCCCTAGACAGCCTTTAATAGGCATGATAACAGTGTTAATAGACCAGTGTTGATAGATCACTTATCTTTATTGATTGTGCTTAATACTGATTTAGTACCTTGACTTCAAAAACTGACATCTGTTGCCTGTAATAACCACTTCTGCATTGTGTCTTAACTGCCTAAGGCGGCAACAGACAGTGGGTTTTTCCTTAGGGTGGGTATCAACTCAATTCAATATTTATAAGGCATTTACTATGTGGTAAGCATTTGGAAGGCCAAAGCTACAAAGATAAGATATAGTTCCTGCCCTCCAGGCCAGAAGAGAGAGCCACAAATACCCAGGAATCTCTGATGGGTGACAAGTGCGGGTCATGGGCCACAGAAAATGACAGTGATGGAGACCCTGCTAAAGGTCAGACCCTGAGCCCAAAGGGGTATTCAGAAGTGGAGATGATTTTGGCCCAACTCATAGATGGGTGACAAATGTCAGATTTGCACAAAGCATTTGAAAATAGGTTGATCACCCCCGAGGCAAAGGGGCCAGCATTTGCAAAGGCACAGAGATAAGAGGAGCTGGGCAAAGAAAGGAGAGCCAGGGAAGGTGGTGGGAGATGGGCTTCAAAGCTAAGTAGTAGAAGCTGAGCACAGTGGCTCACGCCTGTAATCCCCGCACTTTGGCAGGCCAAGGCTGGAGGATCACTTGAGCCCAGAGGTTTTATATCAGCCTCGGTAACAGCAAGAACTTGTCTCTGCTAAAAATTAAAAAAAAAAAAAAGCTGGGTGTGGTGGTACATACCTGTGATCCCAGATACTCAGGAGGCTGAGGTGGGAGGATTGCTGGAGCCCAGGAAGTCAAGGCTACAAAGAGCCATGATCACGCCACTGCACTCCAACCTGGATGACAATGAGACCCTATCTAAAAAAAAAAAAAAAAAAAAAAAAAACGGCAGTGGAGGTCGAATCATGGAGGGTCTTGAATACCTGGCTAAGGAGTTTAAAGTGTATCCTAGAGGACATGGGAGCCATTGATGGTTCATGTGGAAGAGAAGAGCAGGATCAGCACTGATTGAAAAGGAGGGCTTGTTCAGCATGGAGGAAGAATCAGAAGGGGAAATAAGTTACCTTCTTCAAGCCTGCAAGAACAAAAAACACAAAGTGGAAATTAAAATCAGGTTTCACTGCTATTTATATATTCCTTCTTTCCCAAGTGATTTTTCTAAAGCTGGGAGTGGGGGAAGGAGGGAGAAAGAGAAGGTGAGCAGGGAGGCTATTTAGATGTGCCAAACCTAGGTGATCAGTAATAATTTGGGCATATATGTGCTCCCAAACTTATTCTGCCCCCTTCCTTCCCTCTTTTTTTTTTTTTTTTTGGTATGGGCCTTTTAGCCTTGGAACGAGCTTTCTTGAGATGAGTGAATAAAAGTGCTTTGTAATTTCAGGTCTGCTGCAGATCATGGAGACGGTGCCACCCAGGAACTGCTTCTGTGGCCTGGGAAGCTCCCTTGCCTTCGGGTCTGGGGCAGTGGCATCATCCCACAAAGCTGAGCCATGAAAGGGCCAAGCAGAAAGTTAGATGGTGGGTTCCTGAGTGGAAGCCACGCACAGGTCACTTGAGTAGTCAGGAAGAACAGCTGATGTGGAGCCATCATCTATCTTGGGCTGGTTCCTCCCAATCTTTGTCCCGTGGTATAAATGGACTGTCTGCTGATGGCCATACGCAGCACTGGCTGTTAGGATGGGGAAGAGATGCCTGGGCACCAGGCATTTCTGCTACTCACGGCTCTGACTTCCCCAAGCCCTCTTGAATGCTCCGAGCAATGTTAAATATCACACCTGAATCTCCTTCCCAGCAGCCCAGGTATCTAAAGCAAGGTCACTAAACTTGGGTTTCAACTTCAGTTGCCATCACATCAGGCTTCAGGTTAAGCAGTGTTTGCAGTGTGGAGTTGAACGCTGGGTAGAGAAGGGAGGGCTGACTCCCCATTGCTTTTCTAGTGGAAACCAACCAGTTTGACAGTGCTGTGCAGATACAGGACTCCATTAGGCTATTGTTGGAGAATGCAGCCTCCCTTGTGAATTCCAAATCTGTTCCAACACTGGCCGATAGGCAGAAAAAAAGGTTATTTGTGTGTTTCTATGAGAAGCTGTGTAAATGAAGTCACCATGAAATATATTCTGTGCGGATGCTTATATTTTGTCAACTTCCTGACTAATATGGCATGTCTTATTTTTCAAAAAAAAAAAAAAGTACTAGGTGCAAATAACATTATGAAGTGGTATTTAATTAAAAATCCGTGCAGTGACAGCTGAGTTTGTGTCTTATGTTTGGCAAATACTTCCTAGAATTATCTAGAATACTGTCTAGTAGAATTTTCTGTGATGATGGAAGTGTTCTACATCTGTGCTGCCCAATATGGTAACCGCTATCCACATGTGGCTGTTGAACACTTTAAATGTGACTGGCTAGTGCAACCAAGGAACTGAATGTTTAATTTCATCTAATTACATTTCTATATGTAGCTTGTATATTAACAGTACAGATCTAAAGATGCCCATAATTGCAGTTGAGGCTGACTTGAGCTTCCCTGGTGACCCTCACTGTGATTAAAAGCACAGACTGTCTGTCTACACTGCTTGGATTTGATTCCTGGCTCTCTCACTTGTTAGCTGTGTAGCATTGGGCAAGTTACTTAACCTCTCTGTGCCTCATCTGTGAAACAAGAATAACAGCATTATTATGGATTGTTTTAGGGATCGGATGAGTTAGATGTAAAGTCTTGGAACTATATTGAGCATCCCATCAGGACATTGTATTATATTGAAACTGGTTTTTTTCTCTTTATTCTTTTTTAAATTATATAATGAACACTTTTGATCGTAAGCATTTCTAAGCACATATGTCTCTTCATTCTGAGTTTCCAATTTACAAAGGCAGGTGTAGTATGGTAACAGTATATTTATTTGTACAGTCACAAAAATACAGTCATATATATATATATACTCATATTAAGCACTTTATGCCACATGAAATATTAAGACCTCATATTTACATCTCATTTCTCCTTTATAACAGTTCCACGAGGTAAATTTTAATCTTGTCCTCATTTTACAGATGAAGAAACTGAGACTGGCTGGGCATGGTGGCTCATGCCTGTAATGCCAACACTTTAGGAGACCAAGGTGGGAGGATCGCTTGAGCTCAGGAGTTTGAGACCAGCCTGCACAACATAGCAAGACCCCATCTCTACTAAAAAAAAAAAAATTAAAAATTAGCAGGCATGGTTGGTGTGTGCCTATAGTCCCAGCTACTCAGGAGGCTGAGGCAAGAGGATTGCTTGAACCCAGGAGATGGAGGCTGCAGCGAGCCATGATTGTGCCTCTGCACTCCAGCCTGGGCAACAGAGAAAGACCCTATCTCCAAAAGAAAAAAAACTGAGACTCAGGTCTCATAGCTGGTGAACAACAGAGCCAGTATTTGACCCCAGGACTGCCTGAGTCCAAAACCTGAGCTCTTCGCTCTACTGTGCTGCCTTTCTTGGTGAGGGCAAGTGGGATTTTAGTGGGAGTAAGGTCTGCCATGCGTTACGACATCACCTTTGGCCCAGTTTCAAAGGAAGGTGCAGACTTGAAGGACAGAAGCTCATTAGCTGAGTCTCTGGGGACCATGTTTGCAATGGTCTCACCTGCTAACCAGACGAGGGAATAAAATTCAGTCTCACAGAGCTGGAGAGAATTTTAGAATCATCCACGATTCTCAGACTTTATTTCATGCAACAGTACAATTTTAAAATAGAGATTGACAAAGAGTTACTCTTGTTCTCATTAATTTTTTGCTGTTTGTTCAGTTATTTTTATTAGTTTTTAATTTTGGTTTCATTAAATAATAAAATATTTAGATTGAGATTGGCAAAAGGTTATGTCGTTAATCTTGTCCTCGTTAATTTTTTTGTCTAGTTTTTATTTTACTTTTTGGTTTCATGAAATAGTAAAAATTTTTAAATAAATAGAAATTGGCAAAAGGCTAACTCTTTTTGTAGCTCGCCCTGTTCTCTTTAATGTGTTTCTTATTAGTTTCACTACAAAATCAGCTTATTACTTTCACTACAAAATCAGCTTTCTTTTTGTTCAAACAAACAATAAAAAAGGAAACAAAGTCCAAGCCTTGTTTAAGAAAAAGATGATATTTGGTGCAGCAGCACCGTGTTCTGTCATGACCTTATTAAATGTCAAAATGCACCAAGCAGAATATTTAGAATTATAAATATAAAACAACTGCAGCTGGGCGTGGTGGCTCACTCCTGTAGTCCCAGCACTTTGGCAGGCCAAATTTGGCAGATAACTGAGGTTCGGGAGTTTGAGAACAGCCTGGCTAATATGGAAAAACCCTGTCTCTACTAAAAATACAAAATTAGCTGGGCATGGTGACACGCACCTGTAATCCCAGCTACTCGGAAGGCTGAGGCAGGAGAATCACTTGAACCTGGGAGGTGGAGGCTGCGGTGAGCCGAGATCACACCATTGCACTCCAGCCTGGGCAAACTCCATCTCCAAAACAAAACAAACCAAATGCAAGCCAAGAAACAAACATTTTCCCATTATGATGCCATAAGGCACTCAGGTAGGAGCATAGTTCTATGAAAGCTGCCCAGGTGGCAGCCAGAGCATTGCTTTCTGCCTTCTCCGGCTTATACTGCAATGTGAGGCACTCTGGAAACTTTGATGCACTTAAATCTCGGGATTACTTTTTAAAAAGTTAAAAGACACACACACACAAAAAAACAGAAATCCCTATCTTTAGCTCTCCTGTTTGTTTTTTAAACAACAGCATCGGAAATACAGCTATGCTGTTATCCCTACTCTCTGATCTTACAAAGCTCAGCTGTTTAGGTCATCCCTGTGTCAGGATGATTCAGGAAACTAGATAGCAATCTCTTATGTTGTCTTATAGTTATGAAAATATCTTCTATCAAAATTGTCAAGTCACAAATGTGTCTTCACATGAATCAGACGACGCATCTTGGCATATGTTCATGTACTATTTGTTTTTGTTTTGAGATGGTGTCTTGCTCTGTCACCAGGCTGGAGTGCAGTGACACCATCCTGGCTCACTGCCACCTCCGCCTCCTGTGTTCAAGCGATTCTCCTGCTGGGACTCCAGGTGTGTATCACCACACCAGGCTAATTTTTTGTATTTTTAATAAAGACAGGGTCTCACCGTGTTGGCCAGGATGGTCTCAATCTTCTGACCTCATGATCCACCCGCCTTGGCCTCCCAAATTGCTGGGATTACGGGCGTGAGCCACCACACCCGGCCTGTTTTTTCCCCCCTCCCTGAGATGGAGTTTTGCTCTTGTTGTCCAGGCTGGAGTACAAAGGCGTGATCTCGGCTCCCTGCAATCTTCACTTCCTGAGTTCAGGCAATTCTCCTGCCTCAGCCTCCCGAGTAGCTGGGATTATAGGCATGCACTACCATGCCCAGCTAATTTTTGCATTTTTAGTAGAGATGTGGTTTCACCATGTTGGTCTGGCTGGTCTTGAACTCCTGACCTTGGGTGATCCACCTGCCCCTGCTTCCCAAAGTGCTGGGGTTACAAGCTTAAGGCACCACACCCAGCCACTATTTGTTTTTCCTGTAAATTGTCCATATGCTTTGCTCATCATTCTATGGCTATTTTGATTTCTTGATTGGAAAGTGCTCTTCGGTATCAATTAACCTTTTCTTTGTGATAACACCTATAATTATTTCCCTCCAGTTTGTTACTTACCTTTCGATTTGCTTGTAGTATTAATTTTTACTATGAAAAAGACTTTTTCTTCTGTGTTTTTTGTTTTACATAATTATTTCCATATATATGTTATTTACTTATGTGAATATTTGTATTACATACTCGAATGTCTTGTGTTTTATAGCTTCTGGTTTTTGAATCATAGTTTGAAAGGTCTTACTCCAAGATTGTAAAAGAATTCCCCTTGTCATCTTTGAGT
Organism: Cheracebus regulus; assembly: GCA_963574635.1. Classification (NCBI taxonomy): domain Eukaryota; kingdom Metazoa; phylum Chordata; class Mammalia; order Primates; family Pitheciidae; genus Cheracebus; species Cheracebus regulus. The sequence goes on along the minus strand of CAUYQU010048767.1, from coordinate 49,657 downwards.
CATTTTAGGGTTGGTTTTTTTTTTTTTTTTTATGCTGGACTTACTACACAATAGTCTGGTTGTATGTTTACATCTGAAAGCCATTTGGAGTTTTTTCCGGTTCACAGTGCAAGGTATGGATCCAACTTTCTTCTGCCAAGATAGCTACCAAGCACTGACAATAATACTATTTATGGTCCAACTTTGCCCTAAAGAACGGGATGCCACTTCCATAATACACTAAATATCTATATTTTTGAGACCTGCCATTCTGTTCCATTGGTCTGCCTATACATTCACCAGTAATACTGTTTTAGTTATCGAGGCTTTCCAATATGTTTTAAAACCTGTTTGGACAAGTCTCGGGTCCTTGCTCTTGTTCAAACTTATTTTGTCAAATTGGAACATAGAAAGGAAAAAAAATATCCTACTATCCTGTCATTTCGTATAAAAAAGACATTAATACCAAAATAGTAAGAAGAGCAAAATCTCATAATAGAGAGTAATCCTTTAAACTGAATAATTTAGCTTTATGAAAAACGTCAGGCATTGTCATGATTTGCCTATTTTGCTGCAGGCTGCTAAGATGGGACCAGCATTGCAGAGCCACGCTTGGTCTTGGTACAGGTGTAAGGAGAGGCTTAAGTGATCTGCCCACCTCAGCCTCCCAAAGTGCTGGGATTACAGGTGTGAACCACTGCACCCGGTGTTTTTTTTTTTTTTTTTTTGAGATGGAGTTTTTCTCTTGTTGCCCAGGCTGAAGTGCAATGGTGTGATCTCGACTCACTGCAACCCCTGCTTCCTGGGTTCAAGTGATTCTCCTGCCTCAGCCTCCAGAGTAGCTGAGATTACAGGCGCCTGCCACCGTTTGGCTCATTTTTATATTTTAGTAGAGACAGGATTTCACCATGTTGGTCAGGCTGGTCTCTAACTCCTGACCTCAGGTGATCCACCTGCCTCTGCCTCCCAAAGTGCTGGGATTACAGTCGTGAGCCACCACACCACACCTTTTTTTTTTTTTTTTTTTTGAGACAGGATCTCTGTTGCCCAGGCTGGAGTGAGTGCAGTGGTGTGATCATGGCTCACTGCAGCCTCAGCCTCCCCGGGCTCAGGTGATCCTTCCACCTCAGTCTCTCAAGTAGCTGGAACTACAAGCACACACCACCAACACTCAGCTAATTTTTCTATTTTTTTTTTTTGTAGAGATGAGGTTTTGCTATGTTGGCCAGGTTGGTCTTGAACTCCTAGACTCAAGTAATCTGTCTTTGCGTCCCATAGTGCTGGGATTACAGGCATGAGCCACTGTGCTCAGTATGTATTATTTCTTTATTTTATTTTATTTTATTTTATTTTATTTATTTTGAGACAGGGTCTCATGCTATTGCCCACGCTGGAGAGCAGTAATATGATCATGGCTCACTGCAGACTTGATTTTCCAGGCTCAAGTGATCCTCCCACCTCAGCCTCCTGTGTAGCTGGGATGACAGGAGACACCACCATGCCTGGCTAATTTTTAAATTTTTATGTAGAGATGGGGTTTACTGTGTTGCCCAGGTTGGTCTCGAACTCCTGGACTCCAGCAATCTGCCTGCCTTGGCCTCCCAAAGTGCTGGGATTACAGGTGTGAGCCATTGCACCCGGCCCAGGTATGTATCATTTCTTAGGCAGTCATGTCTATCAGGGTCAAGTAAGGAGTCAAAAGCCACATCAGTTATTGAAACAGAAAATTTAACATAAAGAATTGTTAACTAGGGTTGGGCACAGTCGCTCACAGATATAATCCTAGCACTTTGGGAGGCTGAGGTAAGAGGATTGCTTGAGCTCAGGAGTTCAAGACCAGCCTGGGCAATATAATGAGACCCTGTCTCTACAGTATGTACATACATAATTGTTAACCAGGTATACATTTTTTCCACAAGGTAATTGAAAGGGTAAAAGAGGGCTAAGGTATTGTGGAGAGAGCACTGTCAGCAGTAGCCACTCCTAGGGCTAGGGGAAGATAGGTAACAGGTTGGAATCATTAAAACACAGGTGCCTGGAGGAGGTGCCCTGTGGAGATGCAATTCAAGCACTGAGAAGGCTGTCTTACTAGCTGATGCTGTGTCTTAGCCCTATTAAAAAAAGACCCAGACCCATGAGGCTCTGGATGAGCCCTGGAGACCACAGGTTGAAAAAGGGATACTCCTTGACCTTAAGTGGGAGAGAAAAAATTTATTAAACCATGGCAAGAGTATCTGCTAGTGGTTCCTGTTCAAATGGCAACCTAAGCACATACATTCACCTCCTCTCTGCCCCAGAGTGGCTCTGAGCTTAGACAGTAGGTGCGAAGAACAATTGTGCTATAGGCAGCAATCCGGATTAATGGGAAAACTATTTATAGGTCTCATGGACACATAACAACATCGGCCCCAGAGGGAACTCTAAGAATTACTCTAAACAGTGGAAGACAGTCAGATCTGGTGGCTCATGCCTGTGATCCCAACACTTTGGGAGGCCAAGGCAAGTGGATCACCTGAGGTCAGGAGTTTGAGACCAGCCTGGCCAACATGGAGAAACCCCATCTCTACTAAAAACCATCTCTACTAGAAACCCCATCTCTACTAAAAATACAAAAAAATTAGCCTGGCACAGTGGCACACACTTGTAATCCCAGCTACTTGGGAGGCTGAGGCAGGAGAATCGCTTGAACCCAGGAGGCAGAGGTTGCAGTGAACCAAGATCGAGCCATTGCACTCCAGCCTGGGTGACAGAGTGAGACTCCCATCTCAAAAAAATTGTCAGATTTGGTGGTGGACAACCCATGGTGAGGATATTGGAGTAGGGGGTGAGGGAATGAATGGACCTCCAGCTCTGTTTTGTCGGGAAACAGAGCCATGGAAAGCTGAAACCAAGTCCTTCAGCAAATGACTTGTCCCAAGGCAGCCCGTGGCTCCATGCTCATATACCTGAAGAGGAAACCAATGGCCAGGCCCTGCTGACTTCCTCCAAGATGAAAATCCCCCCTCATACTCAGGGGATGATGGTAGGCCTTTGGGTAAACAAATGCACACAACTTCAAAGGAAATCTCTAGTAAGCAACATAGTTCTTTATTCATAAATGGGATTGTCTGCCAAGAATTGCTGAGACCAGCTCGGTCGTGGAGACCCCAACCCAGGTGATGCTGAAGGAATGAAGAAACAGATACAAAGATAGAGTGCAAAAGTGGGAATCAGGGTGCTAACAGCATTCCAAGCTGAGAGTCCAGAGCAGACTCTGACCCACATATTTATTCTTTGTGCACAAGTGATTATTTTAACAAAGCAGGTGTTCTATGTTTTTTCATGGAATAAAGATAAACTAGGCAGGCAGCTAGTGCCTGTTCACTACTAATTAAAGATAAACTAGAAAGCATTCTTTATGAGGGAGCAATGGGGGCAGGGTCATGTATCCTGTGTTTTAAGAACTGGTTTAACTGGTGTATGACATCTATATATTGTTTACCATTCTAGAACACCCTGAGCAGTTTTCCACCTAGGGATGGCTCGGTGTTCCTTGCTGTCATTTCTCAGTAAACAATATAATCTGTCACATACATCAAGACCTGTTCTCATCAAAGAATCACAGGACATTTGAGGAAATTCAACAGCTTGAAAGCAAGAGACTAAAATGACTGATGCCAGGAACAGTGGCTCACACCTACAATCCCAGCACTTGAACAGGCTGAGGCGGGAGGATTGCTTGAGACCAGGAGTTTGAGACCAGCCTGGGCAACATGGTGAGACCCTGTCTCTACAAGAAAATACAAAAAATTAAATGGGCATGGTGGTGCACGCCTGGAGTCCTAGCTACTCAGGAAGCTGAGGTGAGAAGATCACCTGAGCCCACTGAGATTGAGGCTGCAGTGAGCCATGATCACACGACTGCACTCTAGCCTGAGCAACAGAGTAAGACCTTGTCTCAAAAAATTTAAAAAATAAAATAATTGAGTTCATATAAGAATGGCAGGATAATGTAGACAGGGCAATGGTTCATTAAATTACCTTCTCTATTTTATGTCTCCATGAAGTTTTTTTTTTTTTTTTTTTTTTTTTGATAGTGAGTTTCATTGTTGTTGCTCAGGCTGGAGTGCAATGGCACAATCTCAGTTCACTGCATGTAACCTCCACCTCCCAGGTTCAAGAGATTCTCCTACCTCAGTCTCCCTAGTAGCCAGGATTATAGGCATGCACCACCATGCCCAGCTAATTATTGTATTTTTAGTAGAGATGGGGCTTCGTCATGTTGGCCAAGTGGGCCCAGAACTCCTGACCTCAGGTGATCCACCTGCCTTCGCCTCCCAAGTGCTGGAATTACAGATGTGAGCCACTGCACCCAGCCTATGTGAAGTTTTCATAGTAAAAAATGAAAAATAAGTGTCACTGAGCACTGCCCAGGAGCTAAGCACTGAATATACAGCAGTGAAGGAGAAAATGCCCCTCCCCCATGCAGAGCAGTCAGAAATTAAAGCACACACATAAAGTGTGGTGAATTTTATCACTGAAGGAACAATGGCATTTCACAGCATCAGGACTAAGCAGGAAGCGAAAGAACCAAGAAAGGAAAATGGAAGCTGTGGGGGTGGCCCTAGCAGTGACAGAGCAGGCAGTGTATCTCGTGCCTGGAGCTTGGGCCTATCCTGACCCGGTGCCCAGGACCCAGTGCAAAATGAAAACGGAGGGGCCCTTAGGTCAAAAACCAATAAAAACTGCCATCGAGGGACTTTTAAAAGCTTTTTTCTCTCCTTAACCACAGTCTCTAGACTTTTTTTTTTTTTTTTTTGAGACAAAGTCTCACTCTGTCAACAGGCTAGAGTGCAGTGGCACAATCTCAGCTCACTGCAATCTCCACTTACTGGGTTCAAGCGATTCTCCTGCCTCAGCCTCACGAGTAGCTGGGACTACAGGCACGAGCGCTACCACACCCAGCTGATTTTTTTGTATTTTTGGTAGAAACAGGGTTTCACCATGTTGGCCAGCACAGTCTCGATCTCCTGACTTCATGATCCACCCACCTTGGCCTCCCGAAGTGCTGGGATCACAGGCATGAGACACCACTCCTGGCCTCTCTTGACTTTTTAAATGTGTTACTTAATATCATTTTCAGTAAAGGCAAATTAAAACTTTAAATGAGTAGCATGAATTTTTTACCCATTCCTCTTTATTTTTTGCAATACCCATTAAATGCAAATATAAGAGCACTTAACTTATATCTATAATCACTGAAAGTATAGAATTTGTGTTTCATAGCTCATACATACGTATTTTGTTCTTACCAGAACAGTGAGAACCCTGCATGAAACACATTCAGCTGTTTTTATTTCATTTATTAATTGCACATGTGCTAACACCTCTCTCTGCCTTCAGCTTGCTGATGAGTAAAGAAGGCCTAAAACAAAACGCCAGTGGTCCCAGCTATTCAGGAGGCCAAGTCAGGAGAATCGCTTGAGCCCAGGAATTTGACTCTACAAAAACTAAAAATTATTAGTCAGGAGTTGTGACACACATCTGCAGTCCTATCTGCTCAGGAGACTGAACTGGGAGGATGGCTCGAGCCCAGGAGTTGAAGGCTGCAGTGAGCTATGATCATACCACTGCACTCCAGCCTAGGTGACAGCAAGACCCCAATTCTGGAAAAAAAAAAAAAAAAAAAAAGGACTGAAAGGACAAGCCAGTGTGGGTTGCCCCACCTTTTTCCTGTCTCTCTGCGTCATCATTTTCAGTGTAAGCAGCTGGCCAACACAGGAGGTAACACTAGTAAGGAGGACATGATGGGGCTCCTTGTCCATAGCCTTCTATGTGTATTTAAAGAAAATGTGGGTTGGAAGAGAAAGCATGGCCTCCCCATTATGCCAGCCCTTCCCCACTCCCACCCCCGCCCCCCACCAAATCGTAAACATAACACACTTACCTTGTTTTTTTTTTGTTTTGAGAGGGGGTAGTCTCACTCTGTCACCCAGGCTGGAGTACAGTGGCCTGATCTCGTCTCACTGCAACCTCCGCCTCCCAGGTTCAAGCAATTCTCCTACCTCTGCCTCCTGAGTAGCTGGGATTACAGGTGCCCACCACCATGTCCAGCTAATTTTTGCGTTTTTAGTAGAGACGGGGTTTTACCAGTTGATCAGGCTGGTCTCGAACTCCTGACCTCAGGTGATCTGCCCACCTCAGCTTCCCAAAGTGCTGGGATTACAGGTGAGAGCCATTGCACCTGGCCCTTGTTTTGTGTTAACAGGGTCTCGCTCTATCGCCCAGGCTGGAGTGCGGTGGCACCATCTCAGCTCACTGCAACCTCTGCCTCCTGAGTTCAAGTGACTCTCATGCCTCAGCCTCCCGAGTAGCTCGGATTGCTGGCACTACTATGCGTGGCTAATTTTTTGTATTTTTTTTTTGAGACTGAGTTTCATTTTTGTACTTTTTTTTAGTAGAGACAGGGTTTTGCCATGTTGATCAGGCTGGTCTCAAACCCCTGGTCGTAAATGATCCATCTACCTTGGCCTCCCAAAGTGCTGGGATTGTAGGTGTGAGCCACTGCACCTGGCCATCACACACTTACCTTGGATTTGCTTTGCACGCATGTGATGGATCCAACAGAATTCGTGCTCCAGGGCATTGAGAATGCTGTATGTGAATGGGCAACAAAAAACAGCAGATGCATGTGCCAGTCTCCCCAGGGCTGCATCGTCCCATCTGACTTTGCTTACAGATGAAAAAATATTCAGAGATGAGATTATTAAGGATTTCAAGATGATAAACGCAGGGCATTGAACCAAGTGTGAGGCCCTTTAGAGTGTGGGCACCTGCACAGCCCACAGGGCCCAGAAAGCAGGCCCTGGATATCTGTCCAGCAGGGGCCTTTCCAGGATGCTCAGGCAATGCCAACTTCTTTGGACTAAAATTAACAAACTAGTAGGTTCTCAGTGTGAAAGCTGCTCCGAATCCAGCTCAAGACATGCCTCATCTAAAAGAAAGAGCCCGTTTCTAAAAGTTGTAGGCATCCATTTCCATCAAAATAAGTTACAGTGATTCAAAGAGGGAAGGAAATAGACTCGGGTTCTCTGGGCATTTGCAGTACACTGCTGCCTTTTTAAAAATCAAAGACCTTCATGAGGTCAAGAGTTCAAGACCAGCCTGATGAAGTTGGTGAAACCCTGGCTCTACTAAAAATACAAAAATTAGCCAGGCATGGTGGTGTGTGCCTGTAATCCCAGCTACTCAGGAGGCTGAGGCAGGAAAATTGCTTGAACCCAGGAGGCAGAGGTTACAGTAAGCTGAGATCACACCACTGCACTCCAGCCTGAGTGATAAAGCAAGATTCTGTCTCAAAACAAAACAAAGACTTGTAAATCAAGAAAAAGCTCAGCACTGCATGGGAAACTTTTGAAGTAAAAGAGAGATACAGATGGCAGGGCTGAGTCAATTCACTTCAAGCCAAATCACCTGACATCAACAGCCTGACTTGTCTAATATCCTGCTGGGATAAATGTCTAATTTGGTCGAGCATGGTGGCTCATGCCTGTAATCGCAGCACTTTGGGACACCGAGGTGGGCAGATCACCTGAGATCAGGAGTTTGAGATCAGCCTGGCCAACATGGCAAAACCTGGTCTCTACTGAAAATACAAAAATTAACCAGATGTGGTGGTAATCTGGAGTACCTGTAATCCCAGCTACTAGGGAGGCTGAGGCAGGAGAATCGCTTGAACCAGGGAGGTGGAGGTTGCAGTGAGCCACTGCACTCCAGCCTGTGAACAGAGAAAAAAAAAGTTTGTCTAATTGATATTTCAGTTGGACCCATATGTCCCAGGCCTTGCCAGGCCATGACTTTGGCTAATAATGCTTTTCCTTTTTATATCAGATGATTCCATCACAAGCTTCTAATAGCTGGAAATGAGCCCACCTCAATGTGACATTTTCTCTCCCCCACCCCCAGCTGTTTTTTGGAGACATTCTCAGGGAATGCTTTGAGTGTACCATGCACTCTACAACATCTCTTGGGTTTTCTCATCTTGCTCAGCTATTGTTGCCCCTCAAGACCAGCACACAGCAACCCCCTGCTGCTGACCCCCAACTGCCAGGGGCTCCCCACCTGCTCTGCCTTCCACCGTGGGTCTTCCCCACAAAGCAGGGCACAGGCCCTCGGCAGCCCCTTGAAATGCCTCTGTGTGAGCCCTCAGGCCATGCCTAACCCCAGGGTTCCCCACCCCCAGCCCCTATCCATGTAGGCCTTCATGGCTCAGTGCCAGCCCTCTTTCCTTCCACCAGGAATCTCCAAGTACCCAAGAAGCCAGACCTGATGGATTCCACTGGGCCCAAGTCTTTTCTCAAGAACTTAACTTACATCTCCTTTCTCAAAGAGCCCAACACAGCTGGCCCTCCCAAAGAGAGGCAACTCAAGTCTTCATCCTTAAAGTCAGAAAATATTTCAGGCCAGGCAAGGTGGCTCATGCCTGTAATCCCAGCACTTTGGAAGGCTGAGGCGGGAAGATCACTTGAGGCCAGGAATTTGAGACCAGCCTGGGCAACATAGTGAGACGCTGTTTCTATGAAAAACTACTCAGGTATGGTGGCTCACACCTGTAGTCCCAGCTACCAGAGAGGCTGAGGTGGGAGGACAGCTAGAGCCCAGGAGTTGGAGGTTAAAGTGAGCTATGATTACGCCACTACACTCCAGCCTGGGCAACAGAGTGAGACTCTGTCTCAAAGAAAAAGAAAAAGAAAATTTCAAATGGTAGGTTTTTTTCAGCTTCAGAGGTTTTTTTGAGACAAAGTCCTGCTCCATTGCCCAGGTTGGAGTGCAGTGATGCAATTGCAGCTCACCGCAACCTCTAACTCCTGGGCTCGAGCAATCCTCTAGAGTAGATAGGTGCTCAGCACCATGCCAGCTAATTTTTAAATTTTAAACATTTTTTTGTATAGGTGAGGTCTCCCTATGTTGCCCAGGCTGGTCTCAAACGCCTGGCCTCAAGTGATCTTCCCACCTTGGCCTCCCAAAGTGCTGGGATTACAGGTCTGAGCCATCATGCCCAGTCCAGAATTTTTATTCAGGTCTTCACCAACTACCCCGTTACCTTCTGAAGGATGATGTCAATCCAGCCCCCTAGGCCACAGCAACATCAAGGCAAACGCCAGCAGCATCTGAAAACACTCAAGGGGCTGCGTGTATGGCAGCAGGATCATTCGCCATGATCTCTGGTTTGATGGCTTAGGTGGGCTTTCAGCATCATCTAGGTCTGTTGGGATGCTGTCTGCAGCATAGGTGGAAGGAAGACCATGTGGCCTGTCAAGTCAGAAGCACAGGGCAGGATACTGGGAGGCAGCACCGCATTGTGGGAAAGGGAGCCAGGCTCTGGCGCTTACTCTCTGTGACGACCTTGAGAAAGTACGTAACCCCTCCAGGCTTGTTTCCTCATCTGTGAAATTGGGATAGTAATACTGCCTTCCTTGTAGGTGTTTATAAGGACTGAATATAGAACAATCCCTGGCACATGGTAAGGCCTCAATAACGTTAGCTGTTTTTTGTTTGTTTGTTTGTTTGAGATGATGTCTTGCACTGTTGCCTGGACTGGAGTGCAGTGGTGTGATCTCAGCTCACTGCAACCTCCACCTCCCTGGTTCAAGTGATTCTCCTTGCCTCAGCCTCACAAATAACTGGGATTACAGGTGCCTGTCACTATACCTGACTAATTTTGTTTTTGTTTTTTGTTTTTGAGATGGAGTCTCGCTTTGTCACCAGGTTGGAGTGCAGAGTGGTGTGATCTCGACTCACTGCAACCTCCGCCTCCCAGGTTCAAGTGATTCTCCTTGCCACAGCCTCCCAAAAGCTGGGATTATAGGTGCCCACCACCACACCTGGCTAAATTTTTTGTAATTTAGTAGAGATGAAGTTTCACTATGTTGGTCAGGTTGGTCTCGAACTCTTAACCTCGTGATCCACCCACCTTATGATCCGCTCACCTCAGCCTCCCAAAGTGCTGTGATTACAGGCGTGAGCCACTGTGCTCAGCCACTAAAGTTAGCTGTTGTTACCATTTTTCTTTAAGCCATGGAGCAGTGTAAGTAGAGACGCAGCCATCACACCCAAGGCAAAGAGCATCACGCCTCCCTTGTAGCTTCCTGCATTTCTGTGGGTCTTGGGGCTACATTTTGAACACAACAGGGAGGGAGGGGGATTATGATTCCAAAGATATTGATCCACTTTTCGACAGCCATTTACAAGTTTAACTGTACCTCCAAATTGGTGGGTATCTTTTTGAAGACCCCCTAGGAGCCTCTGAAATTACAAAACCAGTCTGATTCCTGCTGAAAGATAAAGCCTTCTTAGTTGCCAAGATGTTCATGTTCTCAAGCTGTTTTCTCTCAGCTCCAAACCTACTGTTGACTTTGGGATGCTGCAGCTGGAACTCTCCATACCAACTCTCTGCTTTACCAGTTGCTCCCTGCTAGGGGCCTGTGGGGGAAACTGAGGCTGGAGGAGGCAGAAAGGACTTGCTCTTTCTTATCTACTTCCTGTTCCTACACACATCACCCCAGAAACGCAACTTTGCTCTAACGTAGCAGCATCTGAATCTGGTTTTGTGGTTCTTTCCAATTCTTGCACAACCAGCTTCACAGAACCTCCCCCGACCCAAGACAACAGCTCTCCTTCCTCAGAGGTCTATGTCCCAGCTCCACAGGGCCCCCTCCTCTTACCTTTCTTTAAAAAAAACAAAACTGTTTTCTATGCATAATTCACATACCATACAATTCATTCATTCAAAGTGTGCAATCCAGTGGTTTTAGCATGTCATAAATATATACATCACCACAGCCAATTTTAGAATATTTTCATCACCTCAAAAGAATTCAGGAACAGAAAATAACAAGTGTTAGAGAAGATGAGCAGAATCTGGGAGCTCTCCTGAACCGCTGCTGGGAATGAAATGATGCGGCTGCTGTGGAAAACAGTATGGTTACTGTATGGAAACCATACTGTTGCAGAAAACAGTATGGTTTCTTTAAAAATTAAAAATAGTCTGGGCGGGGTGGCTCACACCTGTAATCCCAGCACTTTGGGAGGCAGAGGCAGGCAGATCACAAGGTCAAGAGATTGAGACCATCCTAGACAACATGGTGAAACCCCGTCTCTACTTAAAATACAAAAATTAGCTGGGTGTGGTGGTGTGCCCCTGTAGTCCCAGCTACTCAGGAGGCTGAGGTAGGAGAATCACTTGAACCCAGAAGGTGGAGGTTGCAGTGAGCTGAGATCAGGCCACTGCACTCCAGCCTGGGCGACAGAGTGAGACTCTGTCTCAAAAAAAAAAAAAAAAAAAAAAAATTTAAAATAGGCCAGGCGAGGTGGCTCATGCCTGTAATCCCAGTATTTTGGAAGACCGAGGTGGGCAGATTACTTGAGGTCGAGAGTTCAAGACCAGCCTGGCCGACATGTTACACCGTGGCTCTACTAAAAAATACAAAAATTAGCCGGGCATGGTGGCATATGCCTGTAGTCCCAGCTACCCAGGAGGCTGAGGCACAAGAATTACTTGAACCTGGGAGGCTGCAGTGAGCTGAGATTGCACCACTGCACTCCAGCCTAGGCAACAGAGCAAGACTCCATCTCAAAAATAATAAATAAATAAGTACAAGTGTAAAAAAACAGTTAAAAATAGAATTTATCACGTGATCCAGCAATTCTTCTTCTGAGTTATACACACACACAAAAAGTGAAAGCAGGTGTATCCGTCTGTTCTCGTGCTGCTAATAAAGACATACCTGAGACTGGGTGATTTATAAAGGAAAGAGGTTTAATTGACTCACAGTGCCACATGGCTGGAGAGACCTCACAGTCACAGCAGAAGGCCAATGAGGAGCAAAGTCACATCTTACATGGTGGCAGGCAAGAGAGAGCGTGTACAGGGGAACTCTCATTTATAAAACCATCAGATCTCATGAGACTTATTCATTACCAGGAGAATGGCATGGGAAAGACCTGCCCCCATTATTCAATTACCTTCCACTGGGTCCCTCCCATGACACGTGGGAATTATGGGAGCTACAGTTCAAGATGAGATTTGGGTGGGGTCACAGCCAAACCATATCAGCAGGATCTCACACAGATATTTGTACACCCACATTCGAAAGAGCATTATTCACAATTGCCAAAATACAGAAGCAAGCTAAGGGCCCATCAGTTGATAAACAGAATGTGGTCTCTCCATATAATGGAATATCATTCAGCCTTAAGAATGAGGGAAATTCTGACATATGCTACAGCATGGATGAATCTTGAAGATATTAAGCCAGTCCAATCAGCTAGTCTCAAGAGGACAAATATTATATGACTCCTTTTCTATGAGATACCTAGAGTATCCAATTTATACAGACAGAAAGTAGAATGGCAGCTGCCAGAGGCTGGGGGAGAGGGAAATGGGAAGTTAATGGGTCCAGGGTTTAACAGTTACAGAGTTAAAGGTACAGTTTCGTGGGTACAGAGTTTCCGTTTTGCAAGATGAAAAACGTTCTGGAGATGGACGGAGCTTGAGGTTGCAGTGAGCTGTGACTGCACCACTGCACTGCAGCCTGGGCAACAGAGACCTCTCAAAAAAGAAAAGTGTTACCTAGACATAAAGTATTACCTAGGTAACTGAATGGGTAAAAGCTCTAAAGAGTCCTGGAGGTAGCAACTATAGAGAGCTAAGTCAATTTCTAGGACCAAAGGAACGAAGAAAGAGGCTGTAATTATTACATCAGTGCAGATTGGTGAAAATGTACCTAATGCCACTGAATTGTGTGCTTAAAACTAGTGAAAATACAAGGTCAGGAGTTAGAGATCAGGCTGACCAACACGGTGAAACCCTGTCTCTACTAAAATTACAAAAAGCGGGGCATGGTGGTACGTGCCTGTAATCCTGGCTACTCAGGGGCTGCGGCAGGAGAATCGCTTGAACCGGGGAGGCAGAGGTTGGGGTGAGCCAAGATTGCGCCACCACACTCCAGCCTGGGTGACAGAGGGAGACTCCGTCTCAAAAAAAAATAGTGAAAATAGTAAATTTGATGTTAAGTGTATTTAACCACAATTTAAAAAGAAACTCTCTGCGCTTTGTCACTTACCAGTAGCCCCTAACTCCTAGCCCCTGGTAAGCACCAATCTACCTTCTGTCTCTATAAAGTCCCCTATTCTGGATTTTTCTATGAGTGAAATAATATATGAGCTTTGGTGATTGGCTTTTTTGACTTAGCGTAACACTTTCAAGGTTGATGCAAGTTGTAGCGTGTACTTACTTCCCTTTCATGTCTGAATCACCTCTTCTAGAGGTTAAATAATTACAGCCGGGCATGGTGGCTCACGCCTGTAATCCAAGCACTTTGGGAGCTGAGGTGGGTGGATCACGAGGTCAAGAGTTGAAGACTAACCTGGCCAAGATGGTGAAATCCATCTCTACTAAAAATACAAAAATTAGCCGAGCATGGTGGCGGGTGCCTGTAATCCAGCTACTCGGGAGGCAGCGGCAGGGAATTGCCTGAACCCGGGAGACAGAGGTTGCAGTGAGCTGAGATCGCAACACTGCACTCCAGCCGGGCCACAGAGTGAGACTCCGTCTCAAAAAATAATAATAATAAAACAATAATTACAGCCTCTTCCTTCGGTTCCCTTCATCCTAGGAATGCACATAGCTCTCTATAATTGCTACCTCCGTGATTCTTTAGAGCTTTTACCTGCTCAGTTACTTAAGTAATAACTTTATGTCTAGGTAACAATTTTTTTTTTTTTTTTGAGAGGAGGACTCACTCTGTTGCCCAGGCTGCATCGCAGTGGTACAATCACAGCTCACTGCAACCTCGAACTCCCGGGCTTACAAAATCCTCCTACCTCAGCCTACCAAATAGCGAGGACTATCAACACACGTCACCACAATCACATCGCTAATTAAAATTTTTTTTTCCCATAGAGACAGTCTCTCTATGTTGCTGAGGCTGGTCTCAAACTCTTGGCCTTGAGATATCCTTTTGCCTCAGCCTCCCAAAGTTCTGGCATAACAGGCGCAAGCCATTCCTTGCACAGTAGGGTGGGAGAGGGCCTGTGCCTGGAAGTACAGGCCTGGAAGCCGACAGTTCTTTATATTAAATTCTTTTTGTTGTTGTTGTTGTTGTTTTTGAGATGGAGTCTCACTCTGTCTCCAGGCTGGAGTGCAATGGCACAATCTCAGCTCACTGCAACCTCTGCCTCCTGGGTTCAAGCGATTCTTCTGCCTCAGACTCCCGAGTAGCTGGGACTACAGGCATGCGCCACCACGCCCAGTTAATGTTTTTGTATTTTTAGTTGAGACGGGGTTTCACCATGTTGGCCAGGATGATCCCGATCTCTTGACCTTGTGATCCGCCCACCTTGGCCTCCCAAAGTGCTGGGATTACAGGTGTGAGTCACTGCACCTGGCCTATATTAAATTCTTTCTGTTTAAGTCATTGATGTCTTTTCTGTCTCTTGAGCAAACCCTGATGGATACTTAAGAAAACTCAGACTCATTTGAATCCCTGGGCTGCTCAAGCAGCACCCATTTTTAATGTTCCATTTTCTCCTTTGCTCTCTGCCCCTTCTTCCTTCTGATTATGGCCATCTAGTTTTTATTTTTCACCATCTGCAGCTCAACCTAATCAGGAAATAATATCTCCTCCCCCCACCTTCCAGGATTGCAACATTTAAAGAGCAGCTCCTTCCAGTGTGGAGGTGTAGGTACTGGTGCCCTCGAAGGTAACAGAGCTGCAGTTAATTAAGCAGCTTCCGAATCCTCCGGCAAATGGGATTGATTCTTTCTAATTTAGAGCAACACTGCAACATGAAACCTTCCCCAGCCTCCAGGCTTCCAAACATGCTGAAGACATATTTCCATACTCGATCTTCAAAATTATGCAGGAGTGTTTTTTTAAAGATATGTTTCTTTTTATTTATTTATTTTGAGATGGAGTCTTGCTCTGCCACTCAGGCTGGCATGCAGTGGCATGATCTTGGCTCACTGCAACTTCTGCCTCCCAGGTTCAAGCAGTTTTCCTGCCTCAGCCTCCCGAGCAGCTGGGATTACAGGTGATGCATGCCACCACACCCAGCTAATTTTTGTATTTGTAGTAGAGACAGAGTTTCACCATATTGGCCAGGTTGGTCTTGAACTCCTAACCTCATGATCCACCCGCTTCAGCCTCCCAGAGTGCTGGGATTATAGGCATGAGCCACCGCACCCGGCCTCTTTTTAATAAAAATGTAATAGTTATTGATTGCCAACCTTGTTACTGAGAGTTTATATTTTCCTAGGTGCTGTCATAAACAGTTCATTTGAGCCTCCAAACCATCTTAGAAGGGCAGTACCACTGTTATTTCCACTGAGCTGAAGAGGAGCCAGGCTTAAAGAATGTGACGTTTGCTCAGTGTTAAACAGCTACTTGTTAGTAGTGCAAGCAGGATGGGAGCCCGAGTGTTCTGAAGATGTGAAGACTATTAAGTAAAGTGCCTGCAGCTCTGGTGAGATTCTGGAAAAATAGGGCAGAGTGGGGCCGGGGGGCCAGGACGAGGCAGGTAGAAATTGGTACAACCTTTCTGAAAAGTATTTGGAAAGATGTGCACCAACATTCCCTTTCAGATAATAAAACTACAATGATCACCAGATGTGATGGCTCAGGCCTATAATTCCAGCACTTTAAGAGGCCAAGGCGGGCGGATCACTTGAGGTCAGGAGTTTGAGACCAGCCTGACCAACATGGAGAAACCCCGCCTCTACTAAACATACAAAATTAGCCAGATGTGGTGGCGCATGGCTGTAATCCCAGCTACTCAGGAGTCTGAGGCAGGAGAATTGCTTGAACCCAGGAGGCAAAAGTTGCGGTGAACTGAGATTGTGCCACTGCACTCCAGCCTAGGCAACAGAGCAAAACTCCATCTGAAAAAAAAAAATCTAAAATGATCAAAACAGTTTCTATTAACAGCTTGATCAATGCAACGGAAGAAATCATCTGGAAATATATATGTAGTATATTCTTATATATTCAGACAGTCCTCAATTTTCTTTTTTTTAAATTGAGACAGGGTCTCACTCTGTCACCCAGGCTGGAGTGCAGTGGCATGACATCGGCTCACGGAAACCCTCACCTCCCCAGTCATCCTCCCACCTCAGCCTCCTAAGTAGCTGGGACCGCAGGCACATGCTACCACGCCTGACTAGTTTTTGCGTGTGTATTTTTAGTAGAGACGGGGTTTCATCATGTTGCCCAAGCTGGTTTCAAACTCCTGGACTCATGCAATCTGCCTGCCTCGGCCTCCCAAATTGCTGGGATTACAGGTGGGAGCCACCATGCCCTGCACAGGTCCCTAATTTTTGATATTTCAACCTAACGATTTTCCACTTTGTGAAGATGTGAAAGCGATACACATTCAGTAGAAACTGTGCTTTGAGTACCCACACAAACATTCTGCTTTTACTTTCAGTGCTGTCACCAATACATTCCATGAGGTATCCAACACTTTACAAAATAAGCTTTGTGTTAGATGATTTTGCCCAACTGTAGGCTAATGTAAGTGCTGTGAGCATGCTTTGGGTTAGGCCATGCTATGCTATGATGTTCAGTAGGTTACATGTACGGTATTAAATACACTTATGGGCCGGGTGAGGTGGCTCACACCTGCAATCCCAGCACTTTGGGAGGCTGAGGCAGGTGGATCGCTTGAGGTCAGGAGTTCAAGGCCAGCTTGGCCAACATGGTGAAACCCCATCTCTACCAAAAATACAAAAATTAGCCCGGTGTGATGGTATTCACCTGTAGTTCCAGCTATTCAGGAGGCTGAGTCAGGAGAATCACTTGAACCCAGGAGGCGGAGGTTGCAGTGAGCCGAGATCGTGCCACTGTACTCCAGCCTGGGCAACAGAGCAAGACTCTGTCTCTAAGCAAACAAACAAACAAACAAACTTATGACTTAATGACATTTTCAACTTACAATGGCTTTATCAGGACATAACCCATCATAAATGAAGGAGCTTCTGTACTAAACTATAACTATATGAAGCAGTGGGTTCTTTAATTATAAATGTTAGAACCACTGGAAATAGTACTTAAACTTGAGGCTTACCTTGGCTTACGTTGGTGTTACATCTTGATAAACCCTGTCCCCCCAAAAAGAAAGTAAAAGTCACAATTAATTAGACTTCAGCAAGCTAAGAGATCATAAAGCACAAGATCAATAAACTGCATACAGATAACCTTTTTTTTGAGTTAGGGTCTCACCCTGTCACCCAGGCTGGAGTGCAGCTGTGTGATCACAGCTCACTGCAGCCTCAACCTCCCTGGGTTCAAGTGATCCTCCTAGCTCAGCCTCTTGAGTAGCTGGGACCACAGATGCCTGCCACTATACCCAGGCTGATTTTTGTTTTTGTAGAGATGGGGTGTTGCAATGTTGCCCAGACTGGTCTTGAACCCCTGGGCTCAAGTGATCCTCCCTCCTGGACCTCCTAAAGTGCTAGGATTACATGGGGTTTTTTTGTTTGTTTGTTTTGAGACAAGGTCTCACTCTGTCACCCAGGCTGGAGTACAGTGGTGCAATCATGGCTCGCTGCAGCCTTTACCTCCTGGGCTCAAGTGATGTTCCCACCTCAGCCTCCTGAGTAGCTGGGAACAAGGGTGCATGCCACCACATCCAGTTAAATTTTTGTATTTTTTGTAGAAAGAAGATTTCACTGTGTTTATCCAGGCTGATCTTGAACTCCTGGGCCCAAGCAGTCCTCCTGCCTTGGGCCCCCAAATTGTTGGGATTACAGGCATGAGCCACCACAGCTGGCCAAATAAAACTTTTAAAACATCTTTATATCAAAAAAGGAAAATCTTCAAAAGGGAAATTATGAAGAGAAATTTTTCAACAAATATAATCACAGGGTTACTATCCACCATGTATAAGACATTCTTATAAACAATTAAACAATGCTAATGGCTCAGGGGAAGGAGGGAGAGAGGACTTGGGCATATCACAAATGAACCCCATGTTAAAAATAAATATGTAATCTTTGGGGAGTTTTTTTTTTTTTTTTTTTTTTTTTTGCCTATCAAACAGGAAAGGCATTTATAATTAAATATAGTAACAACCTTTTTGAAATGTATTTTGTCATTTTCCAACAAGAGTTTTTTAAAATGTTCATGCTCCTTTGCCTAGTAACCACTTCTGGGAATCTGTGCTGAGGAAATAATCATAAATGCAACAGCATATTTTATATAAAGGTATTCGTTATATGGTTAATTATGTAAGAGAAAATTGGAATGAAGTTTTGATTACAGCAAGTAAATGATTAGATAAATAACTGAACACACAATGCAATATTATGTAGTCATTAAAATTTGTTTAAAATAGTATTTTAAAGTAAAAGATAATGTTAAGTAAAATAGATAGGAGATCCAAAGTGGATGATTCTAATGGTATACTATCTTATCCAAAAAAAATTGGAGAGAAATACTGTATACTAAAATGTTGAATAGTGACTGTAAACTCAGAAAATCTAAGACAGGTCTTAGTTAATTTAAGAAGTTTATTTTGCCAAGGTTGAAGATGCATGCTCGTGACACAGCCCCAGGGGGTAGGCGGTCAGACAACAGTTTGATTTCATACATTTTAGAGAGATATGAGACATCAATCAACGCATGTAAGATGAACATTGGTTGGTCTGGAAAGGCGGGACAACTTGAAGCAGGGAGGGGGCTTCAAGGTCATAGGTAGATGAGAGAGAAATGTTTGCATTCTTTTAAGTTTCTGATTAGCCTCTCCAAAGCAGGCAATCAGATATGTATTTATCTCAATGAGCAGAGGAGTGACTTTGAGTAGAATGGGGAGCAGGTTTGTCCTGAGCAGTTCCCAGCTTTATTTTTCTCTTTAGCTTAATGATTTGGGGGACCCAAGGTATTTTCCTTGCACATGACTATCTCTGGATCCTGGGACTGGACGTGACTTGAATTTTTTAAATTTATCTTTCTATTTTCAAATTTTCTATAAAGGCCAAGTCCAATTTTTATAATGAGAAAATTTAAAATATCAAAAATCAACATGACTCATCTCCCAACCAATCTTGGATGCGGTGCTGATAAGAAGTTTCGCTCCTCCAGCCAACTATTAGATCGTGTAGCAACTCTCTTCTTGGGGGAACGGCTGACTTGCCAGGAATGGGAGACAAATGAGGGTGTTACCAGGGAGGCAGGTTAATTTAAGGCTCTTCAGGAAAAGGTACCATCTGCGATGCAAATCTCATAGGAGATGTAGAGTGTGTGGCAGAACATGAATTGAAATAGCCAGCACACCCAGATGCATATTAATGAGACTGAGACAGGAGAGATCAAATCGATTACTAGAGTTAAAGCAGGCAGGCTTACAACTTCCCCTTCTTTCTTTCTCACTGCATGCTCTCTTATCCGGTGATTTCTCTCCTCATCAGAAGCAGCTCCATTTCCTCTCTTTCGTTCCACTACATTTATTGTGCACTTACTACCTACCAGAACTAGATGTTGTTATAGGAGCTGGGAATACATCCGTGAACAGACTAATCCCTGCCCCCATGGAATTGATATTCTACTTGGGCGTTCACTCAGGCATTGAAAAAGGAATTGCATAATTATTAATTACAATCATGACAGATGCTTTGAAAAAGTACTACAGGGAGCCATGGACTCCTTTACAGTGAATATCAGTTGGGACTATGTTTGGCTGCAACAGACACCTAACAAGACACAAGAATATTTCTTTACCGTATCAAGGCATTATAGATGGTGGAACCCAGGGCTGTTATGGCAGTCTGGTGTCACAAGGGATACAGGTTTTTCATCTTTTGGATTCGCCATCCTGACATGTGGCTTCCATCTTCAAGGTTACCTCCTAGTCCAGAATGGCTGTTAGAGCTCCAGCCTTCATGTTCACATTGCCAGCTAGAAGAATGAACAGCAAAAGACCAAGGGTACCTCTGCCAGCCAAGTCAGCCTCCCTCTGCTCATATCTCACTGGGTAAAAGTAAAATTTCACTTGTAAACTGATTATAAACCAGCTAATGTTTCCTGAGCATCTGCAATGTGTCTGGCACTTTACAAAACAACCTTGCAAGGCAGCTATCATCGATTCTATTTAACTTGGGAAGGCTGAGATGGGAGGATCGCTTGAGCCCAGTAGTTTGAGACTAGCCTGGGGCAACAAAGTAAGATCTTGCTTGTAAATTATAAAAATAATAATAATAAAAATTCTATTTAACAGACGACAAAAGTAAGGCTTCATAGGGTTAAAGCACTTGTCCAAAAGTCACACAACCAGTCAGTGGTGGACCTGACTTCCTGGAGGCCATTCTCTTTCCATTGTACTTTTCTGCCTTCCTATCAGCAACTAAAAATGAAGCAAGACTGTTCCTCAGATTTGTCATCGACTATATTTAAAGAAAGGCCACTTTTTTTTTCCTATTTAAAAATGCATTAAACAGTGCAACCAATTAAAAGAACTGAGATGGATTTGTATAAAAGCAGGGACTTGGTCTGTTTTGTTCACTGCTATATTCTCAATGTCTAGAACCATGTCTGACAAACATACTGGCATGGAAAGAACATTTCCATAACCCCTGACTGTTCCTTTGTGATCGTTTTCAATTAATCCCTACCCTCAGAAGCAACCACTATTCTGATGCTTATTACCATACATGAGCTTGCCCTCCTCTTGACTTTCCTATAAATGAAATCATACATCTATGCTCTTTGACTTCTTTTATTTTTTTTTGAGACAGAGTCTCGCTCTGTCGCCAGGCTGGAGTGCAGTCGCGCGGTCTCAGCTCACTGCAACCTCCACTTCCCGGGTTCAAGCGATTCTCCTGCCTCAGCCTCCAGAGTAACTGGGACTACAGATGCATGCCACCATGTCCAGCTAATTTTTGTATTTTTAGTAGAGACAGGGTTTCACCATGTTGGTCAGGCTGGTCTTGAACTCCTGAGCTTGTGATCCACCTGCCTCGGCCTCCCAAAGTGCTGGGATTGCAGGTGTGAGCCACCGCGCCCAGCCAAGTTCTTATGCTCAACAATTGTTTTTGAGATTTATCCGTTGTTATGTGTATCAGTATTTCATGATTTTTTATTGCTGTGTAGTATTACATTATTTGAATATACATACCATGATTTTCTTATCCATTCCTTTTATGGGCATTTGGGATATTTATAACTGGAGAATAGTATGAGTAAAAATTTTTGTTTTTGTTTTGTTTTGTTTGAGATGGAGTCTTACTGTGTTGTCCAGGCTTGAATGCAGTGGCATAATCTTGGCTCAGTGCAACCTTTGCCTCTTGAGTTCAAGCCATTTTCCCACCTCAGGCTCCCAAGTAGCAGGGATTACAGGTGCCTGTCACCACGCCCAGCTAATTTTTGTACTTTTAGTAGAGACAGGTTTCATCATGTTGCCCAGGCTGGTCTCAAATCCCTGACCTCAACTGATCCACCCACCTTGGTGTCCCAGTGCTGAGATTATAGGTGTGAGCCACCGTGCCCGGCCAAGATGTTAAGACCATTCTTGTACCAGCTCCTTTTGGTAGACATTTTCCTGTATTTCTCTTGAGTCTACATCTAGGAGTGGAATTTCTGGGTCATAGGGTAGGTGTATGTTTAGCTTGATAAACTGGCAGTTTCCAAAAACAGCTGCCTCCTTTTACATTCCACCAGCAATGTATGAGTGTGCGATGGAGATCTTTTGCCACTTGTATTATTTTCATAGCACAGACCCAACACAAACCTAATAAGGATTTGTTAGGATATTTACTGTTAAATCTACTCAAATAAGAATAAGAAAATCTGAAATGAAATCGCAGGTCTAGAAATTCTCCTGAAAGGCAAGAGCTGTGCTACTTGGGATCTGTGGCATCGTCGGAGAGGTTCTACTTAAGTTTTCCAGGACAGTGAAACGTTTAGCAACCTTGGCAAAGGTTTCAACGGATTGAGCCACAGGGATCAATTTCTCTCTCTTTTTCTCTGCCTGTAACTCAAACCTTATGAGAAGGAGAGGGAGGGAGTGTTAGAAATTTGAAACTGTGTCAAGTTCATTCATAACAAGCATTTATTATCCCCCATGTGGCCATCACCTCGCTAGACAGGATGGTAAAGATTAGAAGGATGTGGAAGAGTCCACTCCTGTTCTCAAGTTACCGAGTTGCTCACGATCTAGACAATCGATACAAGATGGCAACTCTTCCTCTGTTCACCATGGAAAGGCTGGTGTTTGTTCTTCTAGATTCTCCTCTTTGCCCTTTTCGTGTTCTATTCTACATTTGCTCTCTGGGTCATTTCATCTGAGCCTGTGGTTTCAGCTAACCACCGCGCCTCCCTCTCAAATCACTACAGCTGGTCTGAGCTCACTCCTAGGCTCCAGATGCATGTTTTCCAACTGCTTTCATCCTCCACTCCTCTCTACTGCTCGCAACTTACACACAATTCCTCAGTAAATTGTGCTAACATTGCCTCTGAGATACTGCCAGAATCCTGCCATTTCTCATTGCTTCTCCCTTCATGACCCCGTTCAGCCACTGTCATCTCTGGTCTGCACTATGGTAATACTTCTTCCAAATCAATACCACTGCCTTAGTGCTATTGCCTGCTCTTTATTCATTCTCCTTTTTTTTGGTAACAGCAACTTGAATCTCCTTTGGGGAACGTAACCATCGGCATCCCAGCAGATGATTAATCTAAGGAGGGTTTAGTAAAGGTTATATACAGATATGTGGGCAGGGTTGACGGAGAAAACAGGACTGATGATGTGATACACTGTGGCAAGCAACGGAGGGGAGCCATTATCACCTCGAGGGTGGGAGAAGGGAGACTTTACTGGAACTAGGAGAGAGTACCTGTGTGAAGAAGGCCAGCTGATAGAAGCTTCAGTAAATGCATGTAGCCAACCTGCAGCAACCTAGAAAGGCAGGGGCCAGAGGAATACCCTTACCTTCCTCCTCCTCCAACCCTCTGGTCTCATTTCTAGCGTCTTCTACTTGGTGAATTCAACTGTAAGTCAGAGAACAAGGGACACATGGAAGCGGTATCATGCAGGTTGGCTTCTTGAGGCTCAAATTAGGAAGGACAAGGGTGGAGGTCGGGAAAGGTCAACAGAAATGATCTATGACAGGAAGCCACCTCTCCCCGAACTTCAGTCCATGCGATTTGAGAGGAGATGTCAGAATGTTCCATGCCCCTTCTCAAAAGAGTGGTTTAGTGATGCACAAATAACAAGTTAGACCAGTGAGATGTAGTCCTGAGATTTTTGTTGACAGCGTCAGGGAAAAGAAACTCTTTCTGCTGGTAAGGGTGTGATTTAAAGTTGTAAGCAGCCATTCTGCCATCTCATGGGGAAAAGGAAGCCTAAGAATGAAAAGTCAACAGGAAATAGAGTCAAGAAATGGAGAGAAAAGACTTAATCCTTATGTCATAGGTTAAGCCCCTGGATCCAGACATGCCTGAAGCCCCAAACTTCTCTGTTATGCAAGTCAGTGAGTTCCATTTTCTGCTTAACCCAGTCTGATTGATGTATTCCATGAAAAAATAAAGATAATCTTGGATAATACTTGATAATACTTACCCCAAAGACCAACCCAAAGGTACAGCTGTATGTCTCTAAATATGCTGTTACTTGTATGGAATGCTCTTTTTCATCTTCTCCCCTTAAAAAACTCTTACTTAAATATCCTCTTAATTGCAAAGGCTTTCCTGACCCTTGCATGTAGGATTGCTCACTTCTTCTTCTCCTTTATCAGCGCTTCACAAATATCTCAATTAGCGCACATCTACAATTGTATCGCAATCAATGTCTCCCCTACCTGTGAGCTCCTCAGGTGGCAGAGCTGTGTGGGCCTTACCCTTGCAAGCCCAACACTCGCACAGGGCCTAATAACTAAGTTAAACAAGCTAACCTGGTTGTTTTTGACTTAGGATCTCTCAGGACCATCTTTGTGCAAACGTGCATCACACATCTCCAAGCAGGACTATGAAATACGGCCGTTTCCAAACTCATCTGATGTGAAAACTCAATTTTTTGGCCACGTGTAGTGGCTCCCACCTATAACCCCAGCACTCTGGGAGGCTGAGGCAGGAGGATTGCTAGAATTCAGGAGTTCGAGACTAGCCTGGGCAACACAGTGAGACCTAATTTCTACAAAAACAGAAAAATTAGCCAGGCATGGTGGCATGTGCCTGTAGTCCCAGCTACTCAGGAGGCTGAGATGGGAGGATTGCTTGAGCCTGGGTGGCTGAGGCTGTAGTGGGCTATGATTGTGCCGCTGCATTCTAGCCTAGGCAACAGAGTAGATCCCATCTCAAAATAAACATCAAAACAAAAAAAAACCCCAAAAAACCCAAAACCCTCAATTTTTGCAAAAGTTGCTGTGTTAGACAAATTTAGAGGAAAAAAAAATTACCGCAGTCATTAGGGTAATCTTGACAAAAGAAGCAGCTTGCAATCAATATTTATTACATGAATGAAAGCGAAGAACTTAGTTCTAAGTCAAGAGCAGGAGCAGCAGGGTTGAAGGCAGCAGGAACAACAGAAGCATCGAGCAGGAAGCAGGAGGGGTGATCTGCTGGACGTTCCTCTGTGTCGGTGCTGGCCTCAACTGCTAGAGAGCCCTTGGGGTCATAATCCAATCCCGATTCCTCAGTTTACATCTAACCGGGATTAGATGTGCTGTCCACATTTTAGTCCGTCTTCCTGCCCCATGATGCAGGCACTGAGTACTTTTGATGTTAACCTTCACTGTGCTAACTTTGCCTCTGAAAGGCCTTGAGTGGGTGATCAGAGCTGATTTTCTTCTTCTTTTTTTTTTTTTTTTGAGATCTTGTTGCCCAGGCTGGAGTACAGTGGCATGATCTCGGCTCACCGCAACCTCTGCCTCCTGGGTTCAAGCGATTCTCCTGCCTCAGCTTCCCGAGTAGCTGGGATTACCGGCATGCGCCACCACACCCAGCTCATTCTGCATTTTTAGTAGACATGGGGTTTCTCCATGTTGGTCAGGCTGGTCTCAAACTCCCGACCTCAGGTGATCTGCCCGCCTTGGCCTCCCAAAGTGCTGGGATCATAGGCATAAGCCACCGCGCCCAGCCAGAGCTGATCTTCTTCTAACTGCACATTCCTTTTTTCTTTTTTTCTTGCTATGTTGTCCAGGCTGGTCTCAGACTCCTGGCCTCAACCGATCCTCCCGCCTCAGCCTCCTGAGTAGCTGGGACTACAGGTGCACACCACCAGGCGGCTGGGCGTCCTTGTAAGTGGGAGGTGAGCCAAGTTATTTTTCCTGCTCTGTGACCCTGCTTCCCTCTCTGCCGGCTAAGGGAAGAGATGCCAGCTGCCTTCCAAGCTGGGTTCCTGAGCTTTGTCATCATAATTATTGGTAATAATAATAACTGCCAATGTAAGCCCCAGTCCTACCACTGAAACTCGCTGAACAGCTTAGACTCCGGCTCTTCCCTTTGAGAAATGAGCGTAATCATGTCCCGTGGTCTCCTAGGGAGTCAGAGACAAGCAAGCAAGACTGCGTGCAAGGGTTTTACACGAAAAAGAAAGCACTAAACGTGTGACTTGTATGACTACGGTAGACAGGGCACGGGGTGAAGAGGAGTGAGAGGAGGAGGGACAGCGGGAGGAGGGAGGAGGAGAGGGGAGGGGAAGGAGTCGAGAGGGAAAGAGGGTTGTACCCGCCAGGGCTGGACCCAGCCTGGGCCGTCCCACACCTGGTGCTTGCGGCAGCTCAACCACTTGCGGCCGCCTCTCGCAGGGCAACTAGGCGCCCGGAAGCCCCCCGCACCCCCGCATCTGAGAATATCCGGGCCGCCGGTTGCTGGGAGGTGAATCGAGGTAAACTCGCCGGGCGCGGGGCGCAGTGTACATAGTAACTGGTCCTGAGTAAACGTCATATTCCCATGAGCTGCTCTGGGGACTGTCCTACTGAGCTAGCAGGAAAAGGAGATCGGCTCTCTCTGCTCCCTGCGGAAAACGAGGAGGTCGCCAGACGTCCCGCTTTCGGGGGAACTAAAGCCCCCTCCCC
The DNA here is from genome assembly GCA_963574635.1 of Cheracebus regulus. Taxonomy (NCBI): domain Eukaryota; kingdom Metazoa; phylum Chordata; class Mammalia; order Primates; family Pitheciidae; genus Cheracebus; species Cheracebus regulus. The sequence goes on along the minus strand of CAUYQU010048767.1, from coordinate 23,634 downwards.
AGCGCCACAGCCCAGGCCCCCCACAAGGCCGGGGACGAGGGACCCGAGGAGCTGGAGGAAGGCGCCAGCGGCGAGTCACCCCCGCGCGCCCCCGCCCCGGCCCCCGCGCGCCCCCGCCCCGGTCCACGCCTCGTCCCGGCCTCGGGCGCCTGCGCCGCCGTGCGCGCGCCCTGCCAGAGCAGGAGGGTGCGAGGCGGGGCGCGCGGGGGCCGGGAGCACGCGCGGCACCCGCAGCCTCCCTGGGCCCGGACACCGCCCTCGTCCCCGCCTAGGCGGCCGCTCTCGCCGGCGTCGAGGGCGTGGCGGCGAGACTGTTGCCGCCGGCGGCTCGTGGCTTTGCCCTCTGCCCTGCCCGCCGCCCACCAGGCTCCCGGAGGCCCCGTAGCTCGCCGCGCCCCGCTCCGCTCCCCGCAGCCCCGTCGAGCCGCCCGTGCCCGGCCGTCGCCCTGCCCGCTCCGGTCCTGCGGCTCCGGGGCGACGGCGCCCGGCCTCTCCGGCAGGTTTGCACCCAGCGCGGGGCGGGGGTGGGGCGCGGGGCGGGAGCGGCGGCGTGAAAATTAAAAAAAAAAAAGGAAGAAGCCGCCTAGAGAAGCCCGGGAGGGAGGGCGCCCAGAGCCGCGGGACCCGGAGATGCTGCCGCGCGCGACCTCGCCTCCTGCCGCACCCGTCTCGCGCCCGGAGTCGAGTCTGGCAGCCTCTGGAGTGGTGTCCTGGAAAACAAAACAAGAATGTTTTCTGTTCTCCACCAACCATTTTCTCTCAGCAAGTGTTTGACTTTTTGAAAAGCCGACAGGCCCAGCCTGTCCCTGAAGGCAGGAGCAGTGCAGGGGCGCCCGGAAGGTGCAAGCCCCCCTGTCTTTCACCCTCGCCCCGCTTCCCCCACGGTGCCTGGGTCACCATCGCTTTCGTGACTCCCTAACTTCTTGAAACTTGTCTGTCTGCTTCTGTCCGCTGCCTGGACAGGTAGGGCAGCAGTGATCTGTGCCAGGTTGATTCGTCCAGCTTCCGTGCAAAATCTGATCATCGCCTGTAGAGATTAGTATTCCAGTGTAGGAAGCAATCCAGATCCGTGTTTCAGATACAAACAAGGATTAAAGTGATGTTTTCCTGTAGTGCTGAAAGCCAAACATATTCGCTTCCACTTGTTGGAAGCCACCGAGTACACCACATTTATTTTAACTTTTCATAGAAGTCTCTGATGTACTATTTGGCAAAAGAAGCAATTGACTTATCTGTAGCTGTGATTACGTATGCTGTAATTTGTTTTAAGAATATTTCATTGGCTTTGGTTCAATATCTTAAACTCTGTAAACACATAATACAGGAGCTAGATGTGCATCACACAAATGTGTTCTTTTTGGTGAGGATTTAATTTGATCTTCTAGAAATGGGCTTTCCATGCAGAAAGACTGTGAAAAGCCTGAAAACAGTCTCTTCTTTAGCCAGGTCATCAGCTTTACATTTCAGTGCATTGGAAAGCCTTGCCTTTTCTTCTTCTCTTTTTTTCTTTTCTTCTTTTGAGACAAGGTCTCACTCTGTCACCAAGGCTGGAGTGCTGTGGTACAAACACAGCTCACTGCAGCCTCAACTTCCCAGAATCAAGCAATCCTCCCACCTCTCTGCCTCCCTAGTAGCTGTGACTGCAGGCGCTGGCTAATTTTTTGTAGAGATTAGGTCTCGTGTTGCCCAGGCTGTTCTTGAACTCTGAACTCCTGGGCTCAAGCCATCTGCCCACCTGTGCCTCCCAAAGTGCTGGGATTACAGGCATGACCCCACCTGTGCCTGACCCAAACCCTTTCTTTCTTAGCTTGGAAACAGATTTCAGTGCTTTTTGGGGAAACAAGATTTTTCCTGCTATTGAAATATAACGTTATGTTTGTAAAAGTTTAAAGCATGTGAATATTAGGGTAACAGTCAAGAGCAGAAGGACTTAAAACGTGAAAAATAGTGTAACTTAGAAATCCAGTAGCCTGAACCTTGTGAAATAATGGAAGCTCTGAAGTTCAACACCATTCGTTACTTAGAAAAAATATACACCGAAAGTGGAGGTCGGATGGCGATCTCCACTTTTCGCCTAGAATGTAGAGGTTCTATCCAGGGGAAATGAGTTATACACAGCAAAACAAATAGCATCAGTCTTGTATATCTCGACTTCAGTTATATTTAAAGCCTCTTGTTTTCCTATGTTCTGTAGACTGCTTTTTGTTGTTGTTTATTTCTGTCTCTTGCTAACAAATTCCTGGTGGAGTGGAACCTCAGTTATAACAGGACAAATTCTAGGTTATCTGTGAAAAAAGGACATGGGTCATTGAAACATACAAAATACAAAAATCAGATTTTCACCTATTTTACTTTCCTGTTGCACCAAATTTTTCTTATCACAACTACTGAAAAATAGTACAGTTCTACCTGTAAGTGGTAAACGAGTAGAGAATAGAAGGTAGGGCTTTGTGATAGCTGTTCAGAACGTCCCGTTGACAGTCTTAAGTGGCTTTTTGTGGTGGTGGTTTTCTTTTCTTCTTCTTCCTTTTTTTTTTTTTTTTTTTTTAAGATAAGGTCTTCTTCTGTTGTCCACACTGGAGTGCAGTGGTACAAACAAGCTCCCAACAGCCTTGGTCTCCCAGACTCAAGTATTCCTCCCACCACAGCCTCCCGAGTAGCTGGGACTACAGGAGTGCACCATGTATTACCATGTACTTTTTTGTAGAGGGGATTTTGCCATGTTGCCCAGGCTGGCCTCGAACTCTGGAGCTCTGGCAGTCTGGCAGTCTGCCTGCCTCCGCCTCCCAAAGTGCTGGGATTACAGGCATGAGCCACCGCACCAGTCCAGGTGTTTTTTGTTTTTTTAACTTAGTTGAAATTTATAATTTAGAAGTTTAAAAAAGGAACTTAGTTGCCCAAAGCACCTGTGAGTGTTTATTTTCTATATTTTATGCATTTTATTTTGTTTATTTTATAAATACAAAAAAGCCAAGTGATTTTTGCCAAGGTTATTCAGCAGGGTACTTGTAGAGCTGAAAATGGAGCACTTATTTACTTCCAGTTTGTCCGGTAGCATTTTGAACACATTAAAAAAAGTAAAAAGTGCATCTAGCTAAGATATTGAAATGTTTCACCAAGCTGGGAAGCCTATTAATTTGAAAAAAGTATTATTATTTTAATCCTGGAGGAGAAATAATTTACCTTTTCCTGATCAGAACAAAAAATGCAAGATCAATTCCATATGCTTGACATTTTGCCTTGATAGATGACTTTTGTCACAGGCTTGTGGCAGAGCAGATGGCCATGCTCCCTGGAGTTTTTCCACTTATTTGATATTTCCATGAAGAAACAATTTGCCAGAAGCCAGCTGCAGTTAACAGTTGTGCTGGAGATGATGGGAATAGACCCAGCATAGACCTTTGCTTGCAGGAGTTGGAGGATTTTGGTTAAGCCCTTTCTGCTGGGCAAGTCAAGATTTCCCTGCACTGGTAAACTGAGGAACAGTTTGGTCTTGTGATAGTTGGAGCGGCACAAAGTTAGCAACACCTCCATTTACACCACGTAGAGCGAGCGTACTTGTATAATTTTTTTCTTTGCCCTAGTGAAACTGAGTTTACCTTTTAAGTACAAGCTGAGCTACTTTATAAAATCTCCTTACCTATGTCTTTCTATTCAGATTTAACTGCACTTAGGATTTAACAGCTTCTGTTAAAAAGAAAATTATAAAATGGTTGACAATGTTAATTCAAACTCTATTTAAAAACCCTCATGGCTTGTCTTTAGCAAGAGAACCATCCTCAGAATGATAATGTCTTTGCCACTGTATGCTTTGCATGACAGCATAACGTTCTATAAGGTTTATAAAAGGCACCACAGCCTTTTTACATCTGGACACGCTTTTATTCTGGAGCCATATTACTGCCTCCAGTGGTTGTTCTGTAGCTCACTTTTTAAAAATTAAAAATTTATTTTCTTTTCCCTTTTCACAGGTGTTGTCATAGCTCACTTTATTGACCCATCTGCTGCTGAATAGTTTTCATGAAATGATGCAAAGTGTTTGTTTTATTTTTGTTGCCTTTTTGTTGCTTGGTACTAGATCCTTTGGGAATGAGTTTTTCTCATTTTATTGTTTTAGTATCAGTTCCACCAATGGTTCTGATACTGTTGGGGTCCTTTCAACTCAACAATGCATTGACATAGATCGTGCCTATGTAAAAATAGTTACTGAGCACTAACTATATGCAAAGCATGCTTCTGAGCTCTTAGCATGGATTTCCTAATTTAATTCTCCTAACATCCTTGTTAGGTAAGGATTACTATTAGCCTATTTTACAGTTGAGGAAACAGAAGCAAAGAGACAACATAATTTACATAAAGTACTGGAGGAACCAAAGTTCAGATCTAAAGTCTGATTATGGAGCTTGAATCTTTCTGGGGTATGTGTAAGGACTGTTCAGACGCATTTACAGTTACCGTGGTATTTCAGCAATCCATCCTTTTAAAGCTTATCAAATATACAGTGATATATAAGTGAAGAAAATGTAGCAATACTATAAAGATTATTAAAATATCTTGGGTCAGACATGGTGGTTTACACCACTACTCCCAGTGCTTTGTGAAGCGGAGGCAGGAGGATCATTTGAGACTAGGAGTTCAAGACCAGCCTGGGCAACATAGGGAAGATCGCTTGAGACCAGAAATTTGAGATCACCCTGGGGAATAGAGTGAAATCCCATCTCTACAAAAAATTAGCCAGGCATGGCAGCATGTACCCATCGTCTTACTTACTTGGGAGGCCGAGGCAGGAAGATCACTTGAGCCTAAGAGTTTGAGGTTGCAGTGAGCTATGATCATACCACTGCACTCTAGCCCAGGTGACAGAGAACCTGTCTATAAAATATAAAAAAGAAAGAAACAAATACAGATATCTTGGGACAAAAGACAAATAATTTAACAATAAAAAAAAAAAATGAAGGACTGGGCACAGTGGCTCACGCCTGTAATCCCAGCACTTTGGGAGGCCAAGGCAGGTGGATCATGAAGTCAGGAGTTCAAGACCAGCCTGGCCAAGATGGTGAAACCCCATCTCTACTAAAAATATGAAAAAAAAAAAAAACTAGCCAGGCATGGTAGTAGATGCCCTCAGCTCCTCGGGAGACTGAGGCAGAGAATTGCTTGAACCTGGGAGGTGGAGGTTGTAGTGAGCTGAGATTGCTCCACTGCACTCCAGCCTGGGTGACAGAGCAATACTCTGTCTCAAAAAAAAAAAGAGAAAGAAAGAAAGAAAATAGCTAAGACATTATTAGGATAACTGACAAAATTTGAATCCAGATTATGCATTTGATAAATTACGCATTAGATAATAGTATTATATCAATGTTAAATTTTCTGTTTATAGTAATTATTCTGTGGGTTATGTAAGAAAATGATCTTGTTCTTACGCACTGAAGTATTTGGAAGTAAAGGGGGTATGCTCCATCATTCAATGGCTCAAGAAAATACATGTCTATAAAAATAGAGAAAGATAAAGCAGATGGGCAAAACTGAAGGAACTGACGACTCTGGGTAAAGGATACAGTGTACCCGAGTTCCTTGTGCTATTCTTATGACTTCTGTTTGAAGTTTTATATATATATAAATGGTACTCAAAATTGACGGTAGAAAACAGGAAATGAAGGTGTAACATTCTAAGAATTTTCTTTTTAAGTCAGGTGAAGGATTATTTCCTGTGCTCTGTTTTTTAAAATCTTTTTACGAGTTAGACGAGGGAACTTGAAACAAAGAAAAAATCTTATCCAGAATAAGTTGACTTTCTCAAATTTCAAAATCTAGTCAGTCAGAGCTCCCCAACTTGCCAGCCTCCCAAAAAAGGGCACAGTATTTTCTTTACCTCTTTTTAATGAGTTGGGAATAGGGATAAAAACATTAGTGCCTCTAAGAGATAAGATATAAAGACAGCCCACTTTTAGAGTAACTAAAAGTTAAAATGCATTTGGTTTTATCATTTCCCTGCCTAAAAACCCACAATGGCATGCTGATATTGACGTGCCATTGACATGGTTTTTATGTCAAAACTCTGTAACCCTACTTTCTTGGCAGCCTGGCCCATACCTGCGTTTCTGACTGTCTCATGCCACCCCCACCAAACACCTTGCACCCCAGCCAGGCCAGATAACGTGACCTTTGTGCATGCAGGTCCTACTGACTTCCTGCCTTTGTTCATGTCCTGCTGGCTTTGCATGGAATGCTCCCCATTCTTTTCCTGCTGAAATTCTGTTCATCCTTGAAGTCTCATCATCACCTTCTTTGGGAAGCTGTCTCTAATCTTATGCAGAATTCAGTGTACCTTTGTTTGTGCTGACATATCAGTGGGGAAACAACAATGCTACCTGCTTTTATTTAGCCACCTTTATTAAGCATACACTGTGAGCGGGAAACTGTACCAGGACCTGGGACTTCACAGATACACACTGGTAGCTAGAAGTGATTTGTGAATAAATTATCACAAGTGTATAACAGAAAAATGAATTGGGCACTATAAGAGCTACAAAGTCCACCCAACAACTTTCTCTTGAAGAAAAGACTGTAATGAAAGCCACAGTGACATATAGTATCACTCCCTGCCTCACACCCCCAGGGCCCCCTGTTTCAGATTGGAGATTTCTGGCACAATAAATAAGTTAAAAACAGTTGTTGTACCTGTGGGCCACCTAGATAGATATATTCAATAGAAAGTGAAAAATATGGCTGGACGCAGTGGCCTGTAATCCCAGCACTTTGGGAGGCTGAGGTGGGTGGATCACCTGAGGTCAGGAGTTCGAGACCAGCCTGACCAATGTGATGAAACCCCATCTCTGCTAAAAATACAAAAAGTTATTTACAGACAATGGTGACTTAGGAAAAAAAATTACAATGGTGACTTAGAAAAAAATACAAAAAATTAGTTGGGTATGGTAGTGCGTGCCTGTAGTCACAACTACTCAGGAGGCTGAGGCAGGAGAATCGCCTGCACCCAGGAGGCGGAGGTTGCAGTGAGCTGAGATCCCGCCACTGCACTTTAGCCTGGGCGACAAGAACAAAACTCTGTCTAAAAAAAAAAAGACTAGAACTCAGGAGAGAGAGTGAATCTTGGTATATAAATTTGAATGTAACCGTATAAATCAGTGATTCTCAGGGGCGTAGGTAGGAAAGACCAGCAGGCTGATCACAGTCTCTTGGGGGCATGGTGCTTTTCCAAACTACCCATCCTCCTTGCTGCCCAAGGTTCTGCTCTGGCTTCCCTCCCAACTTTGGTGACATTCATTCTGTCTCAAAGTCATTGCATGAAATGAGAGCCAGTATTGACACAGGTGTGTGTGACCCACAGGGAGGCAGGAACTTAGTTGAGAACCTCTGGTGGTTACAGAGCTAAATACTCCAGTGTGGATAAAATCACCCAGGAGAGGAAGATGAGGAAAAGAGGGTGAGGATGTGGAGAAAAAAGAGGCAGTGAAAAAGACATCGTTGTTGTGGAAGAAGGGCCAGGAAGAGCCAAGACCCAGAAGGCAGGGACACAGGGAGGTCCAAGAATGAATGGAACAGGCAGCCAGGTCATGTGCTCCAGAGATAGGCTGAGACCTGAAACTGGGTTTCAACTACAGGTGTCTTTGGGGATATCATGGGTTTGGTTACAGACCACTGTAATAAAGCCGGTCACACGAAGTTTGGTTTCCCAGTGCATATAAAAGTCTTCTTTATACTATTCTATAGTCTTATTAAGTGTACAATAGCATGTGTCATAAAACAATGTATATACCTTAATTTAAAAAATACTTTGTTGCTAAAAAATGCTAATGATTGGCTGGTGTGGTGGTTCACACCTATAGTCCCAGCACTTCGGGAGGATGAGGCGACTGGATCACTTGAGGCCATGAGTTCAAGACCAGCCTGGGCAACATGGCAAAACCCCATCTCTACAAAAATTACAAAAATTAACCAGGCGTGGTGATGCGCGCTTGTAGTCCCAGATACTTGGGAGGCTGAGGTGGGAGGATCACCTGAGCCTGGGAAAGTCAAGACTACAGCAAGTCATGATCACGACACTGTACTAGAGTCTGGGCAACAGAGTGAGACCCCCTATCTCAAAAAATAATGCTAACAATTGAGTTGTAATCTTTTTGTTGGTAGAAAGTCTTGCCTTGAGGTTGATGGCTGCTGACTGATCAGGGTGGTGGTGCTGTAGTTTCGGGGTGGCTGTGGCAATTATTAAAATAAGAACAGCATTTCACAAAAGGTTCTCTGTAGCCTGTGATGCTGTTTGATAGCATTTTATCTATAACAGAAGTTCTTTCAAAATTGCAGCCAATCCTCTAAACCTGCCATTGCTTTATCAACTACGTTTATGGAATATTTCTAAATCCTTTGTTGTCATTTCAACATCTTCCCCAGGAGTAGATTTTATCTCAAGAGACCACCTTCTTTGCTCGTTCACAGGAAGCCAACTCCCATCCATTCAAGTTTTGTTTGAGATTGCAGCAATTCAGTCACGTCTTTAGGCTCCACTTCTAATTCTAGTTTTCTTGCTGTTTCTATCACATCTGCAGTTACGTCCTCCACTGATGTCTTGAATACCTCAGAGTCATCCATGAGGGTTGGAATCAACTTCTTCCCAACTCTTGTTGCTGTTGTGATTTTGACCTCCTCCCGTGAATCATGAATGTTCTGAATGGCATCTAGAATGGTGACTTCTTTCCAGATAGTTTTCCATTTACTTTGCCCAGATCCATCTGAGGAGATGCTATCTCTGGCAGCTGTATACTTACAAAATGTGTTTCTTAAAATAGTAAGACTTGAAAGTCAAAGTAACTCCTTGATCATGGGCCGCAGAATGGATATTGTGTTAGCAGGCATGAAAAAAACATTCATCTCTCTATATATATTTCTGTCAGAGCTCCTGGGTGACCAAGTGCATTGTCAGTGAGCAGTAGTAATATTTTGAAAAGAATCTTTTTTTTTTTCTTACCAGTAGGTCTCAAGAATGGGCTTAAAACATACAGCAAACCATGCTATTAACAGATGTGCTGTCAACCAGGCTTTATTGTTCCATTCATAGCGCAGAGGCAGAATAGATTGAGTACAATTCTTAAGAGCCATAGGATTTTTAGAATGGTGAATGAGCATTGGTTTCAACTGAAAGTCACCAACTGTGTTTGCCCCTAACAAAAGAGCCAGCCTGTCCTTTGAAGCTTTGAAGCCAGGCATTGACTTCTAGCTATGAAAGTCCTAGATGGCATCTTCTTCTAATAGAAGGCTGTTTTGTCTATATTGAAAATCTGTTGTTGAGGGTAGCCACCGTCACCAGTGACCTTAGGTAGATCGTCTGGAGAACTTGCTGCAGCTTCCACATCAGCACGAGCTGCTTCCCCTTGCACTTCTGTGTTACAGAGACAGTTCCTTTCCCTCAGTCTCATGAACCACCCTCTGCTGGCTTCAGACTTCTGCAGCTTCCTCACCTCTCTCAGCTTTCACAGAAGTGAAGAGAGTCAGGGCCTTGCTGTGGATTAGAATTTGGTTTAAGGGAATGTTGTGGCTGGTTTGATCTTATATCTAGACCACTCAAACTTCCCAGATCAGAAATAAGGCTATTTTTGCCTTTTTTAACATTTGTGTGTTCACTGGAGTAGCACTTTCAATTTCCTTTGGGAACTTTTCGTTTGCCTTCACACCTTGACTGATTGGTGCAAGAGACTTAGCTTTCGGCCTCTCTGGACATACCTTCCTCACCAGCTTAATCATTGCTGGCTTTTGATTTACAGTGAGAGACTGATGATGTTTCCTTTCACTTGAACACTTAGAGGCCATTGTAGGGTTATTAATTGGCCTAATTTCAATATTGTCGTGTCTCAGGGAGGAGGGAGGCCTGAGGAGAGGGAGAGAGTCGGGGGAATGACCCCAGTCAGTGGAGCAGTTAGAACACCCACAACAGGTATTGATTAAGGACACCTACAACACATATTGATTAAGAACACCCACAACATGTGTTCGTTGATTAAGAACACCCACAACATGTATTGGTGAAGAACACTCACAACAGGTATTGATTAAGAACACCCACATAGGCTAGGCGCAGTGGCTGAAGCCTATAATCCCAGCACTTTGGGAGGACAAGGCAGGCGGATCACCTGAGCTCAGGAGTTCCAGATCAGCCTGACCAACATGGAGAAGCCCCGTCTCTACTAAAAATACAAAATTAGCTGGACATGGTGGTACATGCCTGTAATTGCAGCTACTCAGGAGGCTCAGGCAGGAGAATCGCTCGAACCCAGAAGGTTCAGTGAGCCAAGATCACACCATTGCACTTTAGCCTGGGCAACAAAAGTGAAACTCTGTCTAAAAAAAAAAAAAAAAAAAAAAAGAACACCTATAACATGTATTGATTAAGTCCACCATCTTATACAAGTGCAGTTCGTGGTGCCCTAAAACAATTACAATGGTAACATCGAAGATCACTGATCACAGATCACCATAGCAGATAAAATAATAATGAAAAAGTTTGAAATACTGTGAGAATTACCAGAACGTGACCCACACGAAGTGAGCACATGCTGTTGGAAAATGGCACCGATAGACTTGCTCAATCAGGGTTGCCACAGACCTTCACTTTGGAAAAAATGCAATACAGCTGTGAGACAGTGACGCACGATAAAGTGTGAGGTGCCTATTAGGAAGCCGTTGCTGTCCACGAGGAGGGCAGCTGCCGCCAAAAGGTAATGTGGAGACCAAACTGCACCGAATTCAGGAGTGACTAGAGCAGAGGGAGCCCAGCAAGAAGAGATCATGTTTCCCAGGGGCTGCTAGGAAGGTGAAGGAGAATCAGGGGCAGGGTGAGGGGACGGTAGAATCCAGATCGTAGGGCTCCCGGGAACACATATGTTTGCTGAGAAAGAGGCACAAGTGGAGAAGGAGAAATTCAAAGTATAGCTGACACTTTTGGAGGTCAAGGCGGGCGAATAGCTTAAGGGCAGGAGTTTGAGACCAGCCTGGCTAACATGCTGAAACCCTGTCTGTACTAAAAATACAAAAATTAGCCACACATGGTGGCACATGCCTGTAGTCCTAGCTACTTGGGAGGCTGAGGCAGGAGAATCACTTGAACCCAGGAGGTGTCAGTGAGCTGACATTGCGATACTGCACTCTAGCCTTGGTGACAGAGTGAAATTCTGTCTCAAAAAGGAAAAAAAAAGTATAGCTGACAGCTGGTGGAATGGGATTCTTTAGGAGAATGGGTGCTTAGCATTGTTGAGGAAGAGAAAGTCTGGCTCTGCTGGGAGTTGCCTTGAGGGCAGGAACCACGTCTTCTTCAGTCCCCAGCACCAAGCAATAGGCCCTCAGAAAATGTTTATACAAATGAGTTAAGATTTTACTTCTTAGAAGTAGTCTTGACTGATATTGTAGAATACCAAAAAACCTCACTATTTTTATTCCAGAATTACCATCCTGTATTGTACTGTATGTAAGCAATGTATTTGTGACCAGCACTTTGGGAGGCCGAGGTAGGCAGATCACCTGAGGTCAGGAGTTTGAGGCCAGCCTGGCCAACATGGTGAAATCCCATCTCTACCAAAAAATATAAAAAATTAGCTGGGCATGGTGGTGCACGCCTATAGTGGAGGCTGAGGCATGAAAATCACTTGAACCAGGGAGGCGGAGGTTGCAGTGAGCCAACCTCGTGCCACTACACTCCAGCCTGGGTGACGAGACTCCATCTCAAAAACACAAAAAACAAAAAACAAAAAAACCCACAAAAGTTCTGTGATTATAGGTATGAGCCACTGTACCTGGCCCTCTTTTTGATTTTCTGTGTTAAATTTTGCCTACTGCAAATATTTATTTCTAATATTAACAAAGACTGAATTTATAGATAACTTTTGATTCCGCGTAACTTAATTCTTTCAGAGTATATTCAAAAAGAACAAATTGGTTAGGAGAGGTAGAGTCAGCTCATCACAGACCATATTTCAGGGTGCAGATGGTGAGGGAATTAGCGTGGGTTGTATCCTGCTGTTCCAGTTACAATGTTGTAGATGGAAAACCCCAAACAAATATGTGGAGAATCTTCTGGTTCACATTTTTCTTTCTACTGCTTGTAAACCGGAGCACAAATTGATGAGATCTCATTTTATATTATCCTTTTTCCCCCTAAGTTCACTAGAAAACATTTTGCCTTTTTTTCTTAATAAACCATTGCCAGTGAAATATGTTATATAAAATATGCTAAGCAAATCAAATGAACATATCTAGAATTCACTTATGAGGACTGTAATGCATTGTTTTAAATACTGATTTATCTTTCTAAATAAAATTGCTTCATTTGATGAATTGCTGCCTGGAGACATTGATTGGAACATCACTTGGCCTTCAGAGTTTTATCTCTGCATTTTCTTTTTTTTTTAACAGTGCATACCTGATAGACATCCTAGGATTATTCAGACGGAAAAGACCGGCTTTTGCAAAACAATGCTGAGGGACACTATGAAATCCTGGAATGATAGCCAGTCAGATCTGTGTAGCACTGACCAAGAAGAGGAAGAAGAGATGATTTTTGGTGAAAATGAAGATGATTTGGATGAGATGATGGATTTAAGTGATCTGCCTACCTCACTTTTTGCTTGCAGCGTCCATGAAGCAGTGTTTGAGGCACAAGAGCAGAAGGTAGGCATCTGTCCTCCCTTTCCCTGCATCTGTATCACGTTGAATGTGTGTGGATTTGGAGAAACAGAGCTTGACTGGTCTCTGATAAATTAAGTACAGAAAGTGTATGTCCCCTTTTAGGCCAGGTGCAGTGCCTTATGCCTGTAATCCCAGCACTTGGGGAGGCCGAGGCAGGCAGATCGCCTGAGGTCAGGAGTTCAAGACCAGCCTGGGTAACATGGAGAAACCTGTCTCCACTAAAAATACAAAAATTAGCTGGGCGTGGTGGTACGTGCCTATAATCCCAGCTACTCACGGGGCTGAGGCAGGAGAATCGCTTGGACCTGGGAGGCAGAAGTTGCAGTGAGCCCAGACCTCGCTGCTACACTGAGTGAGACTCTGTCTCAAAAAAAAAGTGTATGTCCACTTTTAGATGTTGCCACTGAATTTTTATTGTATTTTCAGATGAGTATCAGTCTACAACAGATAGGAAATGTTTCAGAACCAGTCCTTCTCCGTGGATACTTTGAGAAGCACTGGCATTAAGTAAACTCTGAGTCAAGTCTTATTTAATTCATTCACTTATTTATTCATTTATTCATTTTCGGAGACTGTAATTAAAGAAAACCTTGGGTTCTTTAGCTGGGGTTCCTATTACTTGGGAGTGCGTTCACAAAAGAAGGAATTTTTCCTGGGGCTAATTTATATAAAACCTATTAGGGCTGTTTATGATTTTGTTGTAATAAAATTGTTCATGTGGCTCGTGCCTATAATCCCAGCACTTTGGGAGGCTGAGGTGGGCAGATCACTTGAGCCCAAGGGTTTGAGACCAGCCTGGACAACACAGTAAGACCCTCATCTCCATAAAATAAAAAAATAATAAGAAATTTAAAAGTGCATTGAGGTAAGAAAGGAGGAAGGATCACAGCCAGTGGAATAAAAGATCTCATAGGGAGGTGGCATTGGAGAAGGGCTATTGAGAGCTGGGTAGGATTCTAGCAGGGAAGGGAAAGCGAATTTTGGCCAGAGGAAACAGAATGAGAAAAGAGCTGCATTGGGAGAGTGTGGGCAATTTCAGGAGTGGCAAGCCATTCTGTGTGCTTAGCACATAGCTGATATGTGGCCAGAGTCAGGAGAAATCTGGCTCAAAGGGCGAATATGGGGCTGCCCAGCAAAACCCCATGAATGTCCAGCTCAGGAGCTTGTCCTTTTTTGGAGAAATGGTCTAGAGGGCTTCTGAGCAGAGTGGCCACCATGTCAGGAAGCTCAGCCCGCAGCACCTGGACGGCGGAGCAATGGGAGCAGAGGGCAGAGCAGAGAGGGAGCTCTCAGAGCTCTCCAGCCTGGAGATGACCCACCCCGAAGCAGAGCACGGAAGGGGGCTGCGGCCACCAGCTTTATGTCTTTCAGGGTTGTTCTCATTTACAAATGCTATTTGCTTTCCCAACCAAGTTCAGTCATAATTTAGACATTTTGAAATCATCCTTTTTTTTCATATTAAGAACTCTAAGTTTTTATGTTATAAATAAGTTAACCTTGTTTATTTGTTGTAAAAAACCATATGTATTGCCAATTTATCTTAAAACTATATACAGGCTGGGCGCGGTGACTCACACCTGTAATCCCACCACTTTGGGAAGCAGAAGTGGGCAGATCACGAGGTCAAGAGATGGAGACCATCCCGGTCAACATGGTGAAACCCCGTCTCTACCAAAAGTACAAAAAGTAGCTGAGCATGGTGGCACGTGCCTGTAGTCCCAGCTACTCGGGAGGTAGAGGCAGGAGAATTGCTTAAACCCCGGAGGCGGAGGTTGCAGTGAGCCGAGATCTCCCCATTGCACTCCAGCCTGGGCAACAAGAGCGAAACTCCATCTCAAAACAGACAAACAAACAAAAAACACTGTATACGTAGGAATGCTCTCAGAAATCTCACAGTCTTTTCTATTTCAACCTTTTCTTTTTAACTGTAGCTTGGGAAATTTTTAACCTACAAAAAGGGTGGGTTCTTGTTGGTTTTCATTTTTCAAACCATTTGGGGGTTATGTCTAACCTAAATTGATACTGAAAATCATCCCAGCCGATTCTAGTAAGAGCAGTTCAGCGGACTTCCTAGTAAATTTTATTTAATATGCCTAACAGTAATATCTGAAATGACAAAATATAAAATGTTTATATTATAGTTATCTATAGATTATCAATTGGATATAAAATGTGGACATAATCAAGGCCATGCATGATGGCTCATGCCTGTAGTCCCAGCACTTTGGGAGGCCAAGGCAAGAGGATCGCTTAAAGCCAGGAGTTTGAGGCCAGCCTGGGCAACATAGTGAGACCCTATTTCTGTTAAAGTAATATTTTTTTAAAATATGAGCAGAATCAAATGTTTCCTTTACATCTTTTTTCTATCAGTGTCTTATTTTGTTTTAATTTTTTCCTGAAATCACCTGTTTGTTCAGGTCATCTCTGTGCAAAAAACAGTTGCTTCTATTGGATTATAGACAGAATAATCCCGTTTGCAATTAAACACTTTAATTTCAAAAAATAATTTCTGGCTGGGCGCAGTGGCTCACACCTGTAGTCCCAGAACTTTGGGAGCCTGAGACAGGTGGATTGCTTCAACCCAGGGGTTCAAGACCAGCCTGGCCAACATAGTAAGACCCCATCTCTATTAAAAACAATTTTTTTTTCTCACTTGAAAAAGTTTTTGTCTTTATAAGTTTCTAACTATTGGAGTAAGCGTTTACATTCTTCTGAATAGTAGAATAAATAACACAGGTGCAATTATCATGTAAAGGTAAATTTTCGCTTTAGATCATTGGATTTTGGCTCTGTGCTTTCATCAATATTTCTTAAGAATAGTGTCGGGGGGGTAATAAATCATAGGAAAATAAACTATAAGAAAAATAAATGGAGAAAAAGACTTGTCTTTCAGTGTATATTCCTCAGCTGTAGGGTTGTTAATTGTATGCATGCAATCTGCTAATCAATAGCTCCATCAGGAGTGTGACAGGCAGTGCTTCATTTTTCTTTGACAGATTTGGATTTGTCCCAATGTGATTGTGTTTGCTTGTTTGTTGTTTTTAACCCTAGTTTTTCCTCACTCTCTTTTTTAAAAGTGACAGGTCTTGCTCTGTCATCTAGGTTGGATTGTGGTGGCATGATCGTAGGTCACTGTAACCTTGACCTCCTGGGCTCAAGCAGTCCTCCGACCTCAGCCTCTCAAGTAGCTGGGACTGCAGGCATGCACCAACACACCTGGCTAATTTTTTTTTTTTGAGATGGAGTCTCTGTCACCCAGGCTTGAGTGCAGTGGTGCAGTCTCAGCTCACTGCAATCTCTGCCTCCTGAGTTCAAGCGATCCTCCCACCTCAGCCTCCCAAGTAGCTAAGATTACAGGTGTGTATCACCATGCCTGGCTCATTTTTTTGTATTTTTAGTGGAGACAGGGTTTCACCATGTTGGCCAGGCTGGTTTTGAACTCCTGACATCAGATGGTCTGCCTGCTTTGGCCTCCCAAAATGCTGGGACTACAGGTGCATGCCACCACACCCAGCTAATTTTTGTACTTTTAGTACAGACAGGATTTCGCCATGTTGGCCAGGCTGGTCTCAAACTTCGGACTTCAAGTGATCTGCCGTCTCGGCCTCCCAAAGTGCTGGGATTACAGGTGTGAGCCACTGTGCCTGGCCTGTTTTTTGTTTGTTTGTTTGTTTTAAGAGGCAAGATTTTGCTATACTATCCAGACTGGTCTCAAACTCCTGGGCTCAAGCGATCCTCCTACCTCTGCTTCCAAAAGTGCTGGGATTATAGGTGTGATCCACCATGCCTGGCCCCTCCAGAAGCAAATTAATCTTGCTTTTGAACATGAGCAGTTTTCAAAATATAGTTTAGACTTTTAGAACATGAGAATGGGACTGTTTTTTCTTCCTTAGATCTTGGTGTCTGAGGGGACTCGGTAGATGTTAATGTCAGCACTCTTCTCAACAGGACTTCCCATACAAAGAAATACAGTGTGGCTTTTAGAATGTAGTCCCTTGCAAAGTACTGCCCTTTGTATATAAAACTGTTTCTGGCAGGTTGCAGTGGCTCAGCCTGTAATCCCAGCACTCTGGGAGGCCAAGGCAGGGGGATCACGAGGTCAGGAGGTCGAGACTATCCTGGTTAACACAGTGAAACCCCATCTCTACTAAAAATACAAAAAGAAATTTGGCCAGGCATCGTGACATGCACCTGTAGTCCCAGCTACTGGGGAGGCTGAGGCAGGAGAATCCCTTGAACCCAGGAGGTGGAGGTTGCAGTGAGCCGAGATCGCACTACTGCACTCAGCCTGAGCAACAGAGTGAGACTCTGTCTCAAAAAAAAAAAAAAAAACTGTCTGACCTCCTCACCATAGAACATTTGATTTATGTTTCTGATTATGGTGGTTCGGGGATATTAAGAAATCACTACTTGCTTTGCTGTCCTGCTCTTTAATGGGTGACACTGAGCATCTCATTGAGTTCCCAGTCCAGAGCAGTACCTGTTAAATGCTTGTTAAATAAATGGATTCTGTAAGATGGTTGTTGAGGATTAGTGATATAGTACTATGATCAAGAAACAGAACTGTGAGCTGAGTGAGGTAAAATAGTACATAGGAGATTTCATCTGAAATTATGCACAATTTAAATATTTCAAGCATTGATTCTGCACCTTCGATTTAAGGAAGAATCAATAATATTATTTAAGAAAAGTAAATGATATTTGGAAGCTGAATGAAGTGATCTTATGATTTTTAGACTAAATCAGTTGCTTGTGTATTCTAGCATAGCCTTCAACCCAGAAAAAGTAGAATCCTTTGAGGAAAGTAATGTTTTAACTTTGGGAATTAAAAAAGAGGATTCGAAGGAAGAGTATCTCTGTTATAGTGAACTGTTTTTAACAGAGCATGAGACATCATAAGGTTTCAGTAAATGTTTGTTTAATTGGTTTTATATTGCTGTTCTGGCCAAGAATTAGTAATTTAGTTAGCTCCGAGGCTCAATTTAAATACTAGAGAATCATAGAAGTTTAGAATTAAGAAATCCTGGGCCAGGTGTGGTGGCTCACACCTGTAGTTCCAGCACTTTGGGAGGCTGAAGTGGGTGGATCACGAGGTCAGGAGATAGAGACCATCCTGGCCAACATGGTGAAACCCCGTCTCTACTAAATATGCAGCAATTGGCTGGGCATGGTGGCACACACCTGTGGTCCTGGCTACTCAGGAGGCTGAGGCAGGAGAGTTGCTTGAGCCTGGGAGGTGGAGGTTGCAGTGAGACGAGATTGCACCACTGTACTCCATCCAGCCTGGTGACAGAGCGAAACTCCATCTCAAAAAAAAAAAAAAAGAAAAACAAAAAACAACCTAGTCAAGTCTCTAAATCTTATACAGTATAATCTGTATAATCTTATAGAGATTTAGAATTACAGACATTGTTACTAAACATTGTTGAAAGAAATTTTAAAAAGGCACAAATAAAGGGGAAGACATTGGTGTCTGTGGACTGGAAAACTTAATAACATTAAGATGTCAGTCCTACCAAAGTGCTCTACAGATTCAATTCAGTTCCTACCAAAATCCCAATGATGGTTTTTCCAGAAATAGAAAAGCTACCTTGAAATTCATATGGAACCTCAAGAATCCCAAATAGCCAAAACAATCTTGAAAACAAAGAACAAAGTTAGACTCACACTTGCTAATTTCAAAAGTTAGTATAAAGCCATGGTAATCAAAACAGTGTGGTTTTGGCATAAAGACAACCTGGCCTAAAGACAAACATAGAGATCGATGGAACTGAATAGAGATCCCAGAAATGAACCTTTGTATATATGATCAAATTATTTTCAACAAAGTTACCTAGACTATTCTATAGGGAAAGGACAGTTTCTTTTTAACAAAAGTTTCTGGGAAAACTGGAAACCCACATGCAGAAGAATGAAATTGCATCCTTATTTTATATCAAATAAAAAATTTAACTCAAAATGGATCAAGCTACTCAGGAGGCTGAGGTTGCTTGAGCCCAGGAATTTGAGACCAACCTAGATAACGTAATGAGACCCCATCTCCTTAAAAAAAAAAAAAAAAGACCAAAGACCTAAATAATGTTATAATTAAAACTATAAAACTTTAGAAGAGGCTGGGTGTGGTGGCTCATGCCTATAATACCAGCACTTTGGGAGGCCTGGGTGAGTGGATCACCCGAGGTCAGGAGTTCGAGACCAGCCTGGCCAACATGGCAAAACCCCGTCTCTACTAAAAATACAAAACATTAGCTGAGCGTGGTGGTGTGCGCCTGTAATCCCAGCTCCTCGGGAGGCTGAGGCAGGAGAATCGCTTGAACCTGGGAGGCAAAGGCTGCAGTGAGCCGAGATTGTGCCACTGTGCTCCAGCCTGAGCGACAGAGTGAGATTCTACCTCAACAACAACAAAAAATATATCCGGAATATATAAAGAACTCCTAAAAATAACAACAAAAAAACTCAAACAACCCAACTGAAAAATGAGTTAAGGACTTGAATAGACATTTCTTCAAAACAGATATATAAATGGCTAGTAAGCTCAACATCAGTAATAATTAGGGAAATGTAAATCAAAATCACAATGAGACACTCCTTCACATCCATTAGGATGGCTTTTAGCATAAAAACAGAAACAAGTGTTGGCAGGGAGTGGAAAAAATAGAACCCATATGCATTGCAGTGAAATTGTAAAATGACACTGCTGCTGTGGAAAACAGTGTGACACTTTCTCAAAAAATTAAATGTAGAATTACAGTATGATCCACCAATTCTACTTCTGGGTACAAAACAATTGAAATCAGAGGTTTGAACAGATATTTGTACAGCTGTGTTCATAGCAGCATAATTCACAATAGCCAAAGATGAAAACAGACCAGATATTCCGCAGTTGTTGAATGGATGGAAACAGACAAGATATTCAGCAGTTGTTGAATGGATGGATAAAATGTGTTATATACATACAGTGGAATATCATTCAGCTTTGAAAAGGAGTAAATTGTGACACATGCTGATACAACATGGATGAATCTTGAAGACATTATACTAAGCCAGACACAAGAGGACAAATACTGTATGATTCTACTTTATATGGGATACATAGAATTGTCAAATTCATAGAGATAGAAAATAGAACAGGCCAGGTACAGTGGCTCACACCTGTAATCCCAGCACTTTGGGAGGCCGAGGTGTGTGGCTCACTTGAGGTCAGGAGTTCGAGCCCAGCCTGGCCAACAGGATGAAACCCCATCTCTACTAAAAATACAAAAATTAGCTGGGTGTGGTGATGTGCACCTATAGTCCCAGCTACTCAGGAGGCTGAGGCAGGAGAATCGCTTGAACCCAGGTAGTGGAGGTTGCAGTGAGCCGAGATCGTGCCTTTGTACTCTAGCCTGGGTGACAAAGTGAGACTATTCAAAAAAAAAAAAATAGAATAGAATATTGGTTTCTCAGGGGGTGGGGAAAAAGATTTGTGGTTTAATGTATTGAGAGCTTGTTTGGGTGATGGAAAAGTTCAGGAGATGGATGGTGGTGATGGTCACACAGTATGACTATACTTAATACCATTGACTTGTACATCTAAAAATGGTTAAAATGATATATTTTGTGTTTTGTATATTCACCACAATAAAAATCATGCCAAAAAAAAACAAAAAACAAACAAAACCATTTTTCTTGAGTTTAGTGTCCTTGGTAATATGTTTTTATATATTTAAATACATGCATACATATATTTATACACATCTGTGTGTGTGGCATGTATGTATTGGACACCTCTTTTGCCCCACTTTAATCCTCTTTTCACCCGGTTGTTGCTGGAGCAGCCAGCTGTGGGCAGGTGTGACCTTGCACCTGGCTTGAGCTGCCCTGTCTTCCCGTCCCAGCATTTCTGTGCTGCCTATACAAGGTTGCTCAGCCATATTGACGCATGCACGGACTTGGAAGCTTGAGTGAGTTAAAGTCCCAGATGGTAGCCCTCAAACCAGTGGGGAACTAAACCCAGTGAATAAGCTCCTCTGTGTTCTGACACCAAAGCCAGCAGTTCTCAGGCGGGTTCTTACTGGCTCCTCAGCAGATCAAGCCCCAGTTGTCCATAGAGGTGACCAGCTTGAAAATGTGACCTGGAAGGACAGAGAATGGGCTTGCCCTCCTTCCCTGTGCCACTTTTAGCATAAAAACAGGGATGGTGGCGCGCACACTTGTAATCCCAGCTACTCGGGAGGCTGAGGCAGGAGACTCGCTTGAACCCGGGAGGTGGAGGTTGCAGTGAGCCGAGATTGTGCCACTGCACTTCAGCCTGGTGACAGAGCAAGACTCCGTCTAAAAAAAAAAAAAAAAAAGAAAGAAAAGAAAAAGAAATAGCTAGGTTACCCATATGTATATGTTCCTAATCTTTCCAAAGCAGTGTTCCCATGGGTGGGGACGGGGTGATTCAGGAGTGAGGGAGCTCAGAATAGGCATGTGTTTCGCCTCCGCACTGCCTGCCACAGAGCCTGGCTTGTGAGCCTTGCTGTTCATTAAATAGGTGCTGGAAAAACAACTGGGAAAATAATCTACATGCCCCAACATTTGTGTTGAACCCTCATAAATTAGTTTCAATAACCATGTCTTTTCTATTTTTTTATTTCCTTACCCGACTTACATTTTTATTTTTGTAAGTTTTATGTCATATTGAGGACAGTAGAACATGTTCATAATATATTTCTATGTGTGTATAAATAAGTAAATAAGCTAAGTGTGGTGGCTCACACCTGTCCTCCCAGCACTTTGGGAGGCTGAGGCAGGAAGATCTCTTGAGCCCAGGAATTTGAGGCGGCAGTGAGCTATGATGTCACCACTGCATTCCAGTCTGGGCAACGAAATGAGATCCCATCTCAAAAAAGAAAAACAAGATACTTGTAGTGGTTAGGTATGTGGAGCACTTTGCTTTTCCTGAACCATTTTAAAGCCTGAGTTGCCAGCAATGGTGGCGGTCACTCCTCAATACTTAATACAATATGTATTTTCCTGGGAGAAAAAATCCAAACACCAGGAAATTAATGTTGTTACATTTCTGCCTCCTAATCCTCAGATCCCATTCAGGATTTGCCAGTGGTCCTAGTAATGTCCTTTATAGTGAAAATATGCGGTTGTTCATCACACACTGCATTTTGTCATCAGATGTCTTGAATCCCTTTCAGTCTGAAGGAAGTCTGTCTCCCCTCACGATTCATAGCATCCCCGCACTCTTGAAGATACAGCCCAGTTATTCTGTAGCATGGCTCTCACTTTGGGTCGGTTTCCTTGGGATTCGTGTGAGGTTTCCTTGGGATTCGATTCAGTGCGTCTTTGGCCACAACATTGCAGAAGTGACACTGTTCTCCTCCCTTCAGGTCCTGTCGGATGGTTCGGTTTCGATTTGTCCCTTTCTGTTCAGAGGCCTTGGTTAAGGTGGTGTCTGCCAGACTCCTCTGCGGTCAAGTTGCTCTTTTTCTCCTTGTAATTAATTAATATTTTGTGGGAGGTACTTTGAAACTGCAAATGTCCTGTTTCCTCATCCAACTTTGAGTGTATTCAGCTTATTTATACAGTAAGGTTCATGGTTTCCTATTTTATTCGTTGGTTATAATCTGTTCCTGTGATTATTTTCATGCTGCACTGTGTCCGGATTTGGCCAGTGGTTGTTCCTTCAAGGTGGCTTCTTTGTCTTTTTGACATGTGCCTACCATTCTTTGAGTACTTCCTTACTTTCTAGCACAGGATATTCCAGAGTTATTTGGTACTTTCACTGCCTCAGCCCTAGCACTTGGGCTTCAACATACAGTTTTGATCTAGGAGTCAGCCATTGTTCCAAGGAGCCCTGATTGCTTTCAGTGGAGAAGAGTGTATAGAAACCAGGATATGAGAGTTGGCTGTGTCCATTGCTCTCAGAGAGTCCCTGTTCCTAGGCCCTTCAGTGGACAGGGCTAGAAAATATGCAGATGCATACATGTGTCTACATACATGAACACGTGTACATGTATCTACATGCATGCACATGCATGTATTTACACTTAACATATCCAGCTCCAGTCCAGTACTAAAGAGTTTTCTCCCTTCCCCCGTCTGTGACTGGCACCGCCCTTTTCCTGTGCATGCTGGGCTGCCCCCTATACAGACACCCCCTCACCCCACAGGGCTCCACTGCCCCCTGCTGAGTTCCCACACAACACCCCTTCATCTTCCCACCCTGCCTGCGCTCTGGCCCCCAGTCTGCCTGCTCTGAAACTGGAATACCCTCCCCCTTAGCCTGTGTTGGGCAGCCCCTCATTGGGCACACTGTCCTCATCCCTGCTGGGCTTCAACACCCCATCCCAGGTCACTCCAAGTGACCACCTGCCCTGCCCTACCTGGACCCCACACCTGGCTCCGGGCCGCTGCGGAGCCCCCACTGCCCAGCTGTGTGCACAGCTACCTACATGGCTCCATCCAACAGCTTCTGGACTCAGTGTTCAGGAATAGAAAGGATGGCTTATTCATTATTATTAATTATTATTATTTTTGAGACAAGGTCTGGCTCTGTTGCCCAGGCTGGAGTGCAGTACAGCAGTCCCGGCTCATTGCAGCCTCTGCCTCCTGGGCTCTAATGATCCTCCCACCTCAGCTTTCTGAGTACCTGGGACTACAGGCACACACCACCACACCCAGGCAGTTTTTGTACTTTTTTGTAGCAACAGGGTTTTGCCATCTTGCCCAGCCTGGTACAAACTTTTGAGCTCAAGTGATCTGCCTGCATTGGCCTCCCAGAGTGTTGGGATTACAGGCGTGAGCCACCATGCCTGGCCAGGATGCCTTATTCTTTAAAACAACAACATAATACACTTCAGCTCCTTACCATGGTTGTCTCTATGTACATTCAGGTTTATGTGCCTGCAGAAAGACGGCCAGCACATAAAAATCTCCACCCTCTAATATCCATGAAGAAGGCACCAC
>CAUYQU010048765.1:0-28002 GCA_963574635.1 Cheracebus regulus | reverse complement strand
CTGGGCAATAAAACAAGAATCCCATTCTCTCTCCCTCTTTCTCTTCCTCTTTCTTTCTATCTTTCATTCTTTTTTTCTTTCTTTTGCTGTTTCTTTCTCTCTCCTTTTCTCTCTTTTTCTAAAATCTCTTCCTCTTTCTTTCTCTTTCATTTTTTTCTTTCTTTTGTGGTTTCTCCTTTTCTCTCTTTTTCTAAAATCTCTTCCTCTTTCTTTCTCTTTCATTCTTTTTGTCTTTCTTTTGCTGTTTCTTTCTTTCTCCTTTTCTCTCTTTTTCTAAAATCTCTTCCTCTTTCTTTCTCTCTTTCATTCTTTTTATTCTAAAAAAAAAAAAGAAATATCTGCGTTTGTGTTGTGTCACTGACATTTTCTTGCCATAAACATGGATCATTCAACTTACATCTCCAATTCTCAATTTCTTCAGCTATAAAAGCAGATAGTGAATAAGATGACTTTTATAGATATGTCATGAGATTTAGTGGCTTAATATATATACAGTGTTTTATAAAATATCTAGCCCAAAATAATTAACCACTCAGTAAATCTTAGCTATTTGAATCCTGCATACTTCCCGGAAAATAGGGAAATGTGATTTCCTATAAACAATGAATACCCTCTGGTTAGTCCATTCCTATTGACAATCAGATGACTTTTGGGAAAAAGATAATTGAGGAGAACAAAGTGATGATGATTTTATTCAGTAACTAACCTGTTCACATCCAAACACGGGTTTATTCTTTCCAAAATGTGTGTTTATGGTTATATACTTATAGTGTCAATTTTTCTGTAAATTGGTGGTCAATGGGTGGAACCAACCATAGTATAAAGCATTAATGTTAACTTTGCTAGACAATAAGAATTATTTGAGGCCTATTCATATTGTGAAAATTAGTGAATGCTTTTTGAAGAAACTCTGAAGTGTATAAAGAAGGTAATTGGATTCATTCAGTGTAGTTTATGGTCTGCTGTTTTTTTTTTTTTATGAGTATTTGCCCATGTCATTAAATTATCAACAAAATGTTGCTTTTTATGGCTGCATAATGAATAAATTCTAAAAACTATTTACAAGTTGCTTAGCCTCTTTGAATCTTAGTTTCCTTGTCTGCAGCATGGTGATGGTAAAAATAGCTACCCTAAAGACTTATTGTGAAGAATAAATGAAGCAGTACTTGTGAAAAAGCAGTTGGTGAGCTGGAATGCACAATACAAATGTTAGTTATTATTTCTGGTAAACCAGTAAGAAGAAGGAGGAAAAAAAGTGATGGGGTAGAGGGCAAAAAATAAACTTAAAAAACTTTGCCATTTACTATTTTATATCTTTATAGCATGTTCCCCCTACTTCAAAAGAACTAAGCTCCATAATTTTTTTTTCTTATGAGTTAATTTTATTTCCATAGAATGGAGTAAACCCTCCAAAAAGGATGGAAGTCAAGAGAAAAGTCACAGGATACAAGTAGGCAAAGAATAAGAAAGAAACTGAAAGATTTACTTCAAAGTGTGTCCCTTTTATAAGAATTAAAACAGTATTAAATTAGATTTATTCAAAAATTTAAAAAGACTTATTATTATAGTTAATTTCTTGAATGCTTTTGAGTTGTGTTTTGCTTTAAAGAGCATTAAAAAGCAGAAGCTGTCCTTCATCCTTCTCTTACTCCTGACTTTCTTTGTCTTTTATTAAATTCAGTGTTCAAAAATGTTCATACTTATTTTGTGGGCATTATTTTCTAAATATCCTTCTAAAAGAGAGTCTGTTACTCAAAAATATCTCTGGATAGATCTTGTTACAGTAAATTATAGTAAGAAAATATAAGGATGGTTTTTGGCCTACTACTTCTTGGGAAGTTATCCTTCTAAATGTTGAAAGATGAGTGCCACACACCGTTTTATTGATGTACATCACCATCTACTTTATCTTGGCAAATTACTATATGATTAAAAACAATCCTTTCTACCAATAGCTAAGTAAATATATGTTCTGGGCTGAATAGTAGAAGGAATGAGTTTTAGTCACAATTCTGCTACTAATTTGCCAATAATATAGTAAGCTACTTAATCTTCTCAGCCTCAGTTTCTTTTTGTTTTGTAAAATAAGTTAGATGATAGTTATTTAATTCTGACATTTTTCAAATATTATGAAAATACTTTTGCTAATTGTACAATATGTAAATCCATAACATAGGATTTACATATAGCAGGTATTTGCTTATAAAGCTAGTCAGATCCCTTACCATGCATACAAAGCCGTTTTTCAGTCCTCTGATTTAAAATGGATTTTATAACAAAGACTTTCTTCCCTCTCTCTTTCTGTCTCCACCTCAAGTATACATCATTTTTTTTGTTCTGATTTATGTTGTCCTCTTGAACTCTTCTAAATCTTGCCTGTGTTTTTTTCATCACCATCCTTCTTTCTTTTTTCAATACTTCTTTAAAAAATAAAAAATATATTAAAATTATAAGCTAGAATTGGCTTCATTTACTAAAATTACATTTTTTTCTCATGATTACTTTTATAAACTCAACGTTTCTCTGCAGATCTCAAAAGAGATCTCAAGATCTTTCTTCAAATTTTATCATGGTGAAAAATTTTTTAAAAAATTCCCACTTTTCTAAATATTTTAGAAGAGAAAATTAAAGGATAAAATATCAACAGAGAAAATGATGTTGTGAACATCACATTGTTTACATTTCATTAGGGAAAATATGACTTATGGAAGGCAAATGCTCAGCAAACAATAAAACCCCACACACAGTTGATGAGTAAATGTATTTATAGAGCGGCTAATAGGTAGCTAACCAACTGCTTAACTGTGTGGTCCAGATGAGGACTGTAGGAGTTTAGAGCAGATAAAACCCATGTGATCCACTATGCTTCCAAAGATTTTTGTTTTAAACATTATGAGCTCCTGTGAAGAATGTTTGGTATGTTGGCCAGGGATCAAATCAGTCAATTGCTTTGAAGAAAGTTATGCCTCCAAAATCGACTCTGTAACAAACACAGTGAACCCAGGATGGAGCAAAAATGGAGATAATGAGGCTCATTAAATGAGACCTCACTTACTGTTGGAATGAGCACTTGCACCCTAAGAACTTCTCTAAGGAGAAAAACGTAAGCCTGTTTGATTTGAAGAACATCTGAAGAAGCACAGCATTTGAGCTCAGCTTCAATAACTTCTTCAGAGATACAAATCACTATAATTCAGTTTTATAATATTCTTTTGTATCTATTTCAAAATATTTTAATGTTTCTTATATATTTAAATTAAATGTGTAGTAATTAATTTTTGGACAATGGTACCCCTAAAATGTCCTATAAGAGTTGCGATTTGGCCCACCCATTGCTTTACTTTTAGCTCTTGGCAATTGATGGGCACACACACATGCACACAAGCAGAAACAAAACTACTCCTGGAGTATTATACAATGAATTCATCTTGGAGTGCTTTAGAATTTATTTTAGCAGTAACAGATGTGTTGAGTTTTATTGAACAAGCAATCACTGATATTCAATTTCAATCACTGAGTGGAGAATTGCTCCCATTTTTCTTCTTCCTTATTCTTCAAGGTCATTTGCGCTCTACACAAAATAGCAGTAGTAACATTTATACAGACCAAGAGATTACTTAAGGATCCATCTTCTACTCTCTGATTCAAAACTTCCTCCTACCTGTATCTTCTTGTTTCTAACCAGGATAGAATTTTTCTCTTTCTTTCTCTTGAAGTTGACAAATAACTTTGATATTCATCTCAAATGTTTGATATTAATCTCAGATGTTGGTTTTGGTTTTACTTTTGAATGTTGTACCTTGGATAAACCATTTTGGTGAACTGTATTATGGTACCAGGCAAAACCAGTTAAGCATCTCCTCCTCAGCTGCATTCCCTCCATAGCCCAACGAAAGACAGCTCAGGACTTCAGCTTGTCTAAAATAAAAGAGAGAATCTGTAAGGTGTGTTCCAGGACTGGGATTTACCTGGGAGTGCCCCACAGAGCCTAAAGAGGCAAAGAAAAAACTACTTCCCTTTTATTCCTGCGATCTAACAGCTATATGTAGTCCCCAAGTGTTCCCAAATAGTCATGTTGCAGCATGTCCCAGGAAAATTTTATATATGTGTGTATGTGTGTGTGTGTGTGTGTGTGTGTGTATCTGTATTATATGATACATAAAATATATAACATATATAATATATATTAATTATATTATATGACAAATAATCCCTATAACATATTCGTAAAGATTTCTTTCCTCATTGTTTATTAATTTTTAAAAATCACTCAGAATAATTTTAATATATTTATTATATATTTTGCTGAAATCTTGAGGCTGGTTTAGAGAAAGAACTAATTTTAACTAATTACATTTACATTTATGTCTCTGCATTTTTCTCACAACAAATATTTGGTGCTTTGTTGCTATGTTTTTTACAAAACATACCTTTTCTTGCCTCTTTATTTCTGGACAATACACCTCAGTAAAGCAGTAAAATGTATAAAAATTCTATTCTTGTCTTGTTTCTTCTGTAAGAAAAGGGCAAACTCTGTTTCTGCTTTTTTATTTTTATTCAACAAAATGTTTTCAATAAAAAAATTATGGAAAACAATAATTCAAACAATTCAAATTTTTAGCTTTGTTTACTTCTCCTAGTTTCAAAATTCATCAAATAATTGTTTTCCGTTCTTTTCACAATTAGATATAGTAAGATTTAAAATATTTGCAATTATAATTATTGATAGATTTTTTTATACTTATATTCTGGTATGCTGAAAACATTTATTTTCATTTTCTAATATCCTTTTATTATCAATTTTAATTATCATTAGGGAAAGAAGAGAAATTCTTACTAAAATCATCATTGGCCTTAGAAAAAGGTACATGAAACTGTCCACTATTCTGAACTCATCTCCCTGGCATCCTCATAGGTAGGGATAGCATAAGAAAGGCTCCTAGCTGAAAATCACTGTCTGATACACTCTCTTCTAGGTTCTAGAAAATATATTTCTGAAAGTCTATTGAAATGTCAAACTTAATATATCCCAAATTGCATTCATTATCTCTCACCTCTGAGTATCTGTTTCCTCAGGTTTTGCTCATTCTCTAACCGTTCTCTTTAAAACCACTATATACTATTCATTAGAAAGCCCTTGATTATCTTTGACTCCCATCACAGTTGTTTTTTATTCCTCAACATCAAATCAATACTAAAAGCTGTCAATTCAACCTCAAAATTATCTCTTAAAACTGACTTTTCCTATTATGCTGTACCAGTGTCATCTTACTGAAACTTATCTATGTCTCTCACTTAGATTATTATAATGCTTTAGTCATGAGACTCTCCTCCAACCTTCTATATTTCATGAAACTATTAGGATAATCTCATAAAGTAGATCTTCATTTAATTATTTAGTCACTTGGCTCCTCTTTTATTTTTATTCAACAAATATTCACATAACACCTTATATGAGCTTTAATTTGATTTTGCTTTCCTTTTAAGAATGCCTATTGGCAAATGTGAGCCATATTTATATTCGACCTACTGCAAATGTTTAAATTCACCTCAAATGCATTTGTGGGCTGGCTAACTTCATTTTATATACCCTTCTGTGTTTTCTTTTTCTATTTGCTCTCATTATTGTCTTGTATTATGCATAATTTTATAATCATGATTAAGTTATACCACAAGATTAAGCATATATAAAGTCATCCATGCACATATCCACACCTCATCCTACTGGCTTCAAAAATCTTCATCAACTTTAAGATAAAGTATAAGCACTTTTGTATGGACATATTATCTGGCCCCTACAATTCTTCAGCATCAAATCTCACCCTCTTATGTTCAATAACACTGATATCACCTGTAATCCAAGCACTTTGGGAGGCTGAGGCAGGCAGATCACTGGAGGTCAGGAGTTTGAGACTAGCCTGGCAAACATGGCAAAACTTGTATCTCTACTGAAAATACAAAAATTAGCCAGGCGTGATGGCGGGTGCCTGTAATCCTAGCTACTAGGGAGACTGAGGCAGGATCACTTGAACACGGGAGGTGGAGGTTACAGTGATCTGAGATCACCACTGAATCACTATACTCAACCCTGGGCAACACAGCAAAACTCCATCACAAAAAGAAAGAAAGAAAGAAAGAAAAAACAACAATAATATACAAGAATTTATGAAATAAATCATAGCTTTTCAACTTGGTACATCTTTATATTTATGTTGCTATTTTCAAACATGCTTCACTCTGAGAATCAAAATAATTTTATAACATGCAAATAAAAATTCTTTGTATAAAAGTTATAGGGTCAGGTAACTTTGTAAAAATGTTATATACCACATTTTCTTTCTGAAGATTTTGACTGCACAGTTGCTTCACATCAAGAATACCTCACTAACATATCCCCCTGTAAAACCAAAGACAAGAAGTCGGCTACACACAAAGACCCTGCACAAAGCCCTGGCCCTGGGAAAACATCCAGAAAAAAAGTCAATTGACTGCACTCAATGTACATTGCAGTTAAAGGAACATCTTCATGCAGAGATGAGAAAGAATGACTGCAAAATCTCTAGCAACTCAAATGACTAGAGTATCTTATGTCCTCCAAATGATTGTACTATGTCTTCAACAAGAGTTCTTAACCAGGCTGAGTTGGCTAAAATGACAAAAATATTATTCAGAATATGGATAAAAATGAAGATCATGAGATTCATGGGAAAGGGCAAAACTCAATTCGTGGAAATTAAGAATCACAATAAAAGAATACAGGAACTGACAGATGAAATAGCCAGCATAAAAAAGAACCTAACTGACCTGACAGCTGAAAAATATACTACAAGATTTTCACAATTCAACTGCAGGTATTAACAGCAGAATAGAGAAAGTTGAGAAAAGTAGCAGAACTTGAAGACTGAACTCTCTGAAATAAGACAATCAGATGAAAATAAAGGAAAAAGAAAAAAAAAGGAATGAAGAAACTCTGAGAAACATGGGATTATGTAAAGAGGCCAAATCTACAAACCACTGACATCTTTAAAAGGGACGGGGAGAAACCAAACAACTTGGAAACCATATTTCAGGATATCATCTGTGAAAACTTTCCCAACTTTGCTAGAGAGGCCAACAGTCAAATTCAGGAAATATGGAGAACCCCTTTAAGATTCTATACAAGAAGATCATCCCCAAGACACATAATCATCAGCTAGAGAGAAAGGGCAAGTACTTACAATGGGAACCCCATCAGGCTAACAGCAGACGTTTCGGCAGAAACCCTAAACCAGAAGAGATTGAGGCCCTGTATTCAAAAATCTTAAACAAAAAGAAAAAAAAAAAAAAAACTTCAACCATATCCATAAGTACCAAATAAAGGTTAAAAAAGAAAGAAAGAAAGAAAGAAAGAAAGAAAGAAAGAAAGAAAGAAAGAAAGAAATTGCATATCCAGCCAAACTAAGTAAGCTTCCTAAGCAAAGGAAAAATAAGATCCTTTTCATATAAGCAATGTTGAGGGAGTTCATTACCACCAGACCCACCTGACAAGAGATCTTGTAAGGAGCATATGGAAAGAAAAGACCATTTCCAGACAATACGAAGCACACTTAAGTATACATACCAGTGAGACTCTAAAACAACCACACAAATAACCTGGCATAATAATAAAACAACAAAATGACAAGATCAGATCCACACATATCAATACTAACCTTGAAGGTAAATGGGCTAAATGCTCCATTTAAAGTGCACGGAATGGCAAGCTGAATAAAAAAAAGCAAGACCCAAAGGTATGCTGTCTTTAAAGGTATGCTGCTCTCTCAGATGCAATGACACTCATAGGCTCAGAATAAAAGAAAAGAGGAAAATCTTCCAAGCAAATGGAAATCAGAAAAAAGCAAGGGTTGCAACCCTAATTTCAAACAAAACATACTTTAAAACAGCAAAGACCAAAAAGATAAAGAAGGGCATTATATAATGGTAAAGAGTTAAATTCAGTAAGGAGACTTAATTATTCTATGTAATGCCCTCAACACATGAGCACCCAGATTCAAAAGCAAGTTCTGAGAAACCTATAAAGAAACTTAGACTCCCACACAATAAAAGCAAGAGACTTCAACACTCTACTGATAGTATTAGACAAATCACTGAAACAGAAAATTTATCAAGATATTCAGGACCCGAACTCAACAAGAACAAAATGGATCTGATAGACCTCTACAGAACTCTCTACTCAAATCAGCAAAATATACATTCTTTTCATCCTCACATGGCACATAATCTAAAATTGACCATACAATCAGACATAAAACAATCCTCAGCAAATGCAAAAGAACTGAAGTCATACCAAACACAATTGCTTAAGCAAGAGTATTTCTCAACCACGCAGATTATAAAAATCACCTAGGGTATTTGTTAAAATCATGTTGGGAGGTAGACACAAGAGAATTGCTTGAGTCCAGAAGTTTAAGGCCAGCCTGGGCAATATAATGAGACTCCATCTTTATAAATAATAATAATAATAACAATAATAATAAATTATCTGGGTGTAGTAGTATGAGCCTGTATGGGAGGATGAGGTGGAAGAGTTAGTTGCTTGAATTCGGGGTGCAGAGGCTGCAGTGAGCTCTGATCACACCATTGAACTCCAGCCTGGGTAACAAAGAGAGGCCTTGTCTCAGAAAGAACAAAACAAAAAACAAAAAAGTCATGGATTCTCAGGACTATCAGGACTATTTAAAGAAAGATACTAATTTATATATCTAAGGTGAGTTCATGAAATCTGTGTTATATGAAGTGACAGATTATTTTTATCATCAAAAAACTTGAGAAACACTTATTAAAGTTTCTGATAATTCTGCAATAAAAAAAACCTTTTTACTTTTATTTAACTCAGCATTTGTCAAATATATTTACATATATATATATATCTTCTTTATCTGACATCTAATTCTTCTTTAAAAACACTTTAATAAATGCTGACTCATATTATTTCCTTTACGTGATTTTTTTCCCCAGTCTAGAAAAATTCCTGGACATCCTTCACCACCCAGCTTAAAGCAGCTTTCTCCATTATATCTCCTACAGAGCCCTAGTGTCATCATTACAGCATTTATCTAATCACATTATATTATTATTTTAGCAAGTCGATTTCTTTCCCCTACTTTTTGACTGGAAGGAAAGAAACATGCCTGAGTCATCAATATGTATCAAAGTGCAGATACATAGACACATACTTTACATAATTAATTCATATAAATGAATAAAGTTATGAATAACTCCATAAATGAAAGGTGAGATATCATTAGGCCTTCTAGAGTAATTATGGATAAATTATTGAAATATAATCAGAATCACTGGAATAGTCAAATTTCAATTTTGTTCTTTTTTTTTTTTTTTTTTTTAAGATGGAGTTTTGCTCTTGTCACCGCACCTGGAGTGCAGTGATGTGATCCTGACTCACTGCAACCTCTGCCTCTTGGGCTCAAGCAATTCTCCTGCCTCAGCCTCCCAAGTAGCTGAGATTACAGGTGGACACCACCACACCTGGCTAATTTTTGTGTTTTCAGTAGAGACAGGATTTTGCCATCATGGCCAAGGTAGTCTTGAACTCCTGACCTAAGGTGATCCACCCACCATGGGCTCCCAAAGTGCTGGGATTACAGGCATGAGCCACCGCAATCAGCCCCCAGTTTTGTTCTTTGTACCAACATTGTGTATGACTATGGCATATGTTAATTAAAAATAATCTTCACATGTAAACTTAGAAAAATTATTCTCAATTTATGAACCATCACCTCTAGCCATGTCAAATGTTTTTTCTAAGTTTATTCACTTTGATGAACTTTTTCTGTAATACTTTATCACCAAGAAGCAGCAACAGAATCAACACTTTCTTCCATTCTTTTTTTGGAAATTGACCACATTCCTTTTGATTTTATACCTTAAGTATACTTTTAGCTTTCGTAACAGAGAAGGAAACATTTATGAAGTATTTGCTTAGACAGATGTTTTATATAAAGTGCAGAAAAGTATGATTACTCTAATAGTTTCTTAAGGATCTCATATGAACTTGAATTGGGCCCAGTACTTTTAAAAATTTAAATCCTCAATTTGTTTTCATATTCTTATATAAACGTTTACTGAATACCTCTTAGTATAAGTGAAGAAAAAAAGACCTAAAAATGAACATTAATTAAAATGCTGTGAAGATTCTTAGCAAAAGAGAAAACTAAAAGGTGTAATGAAATCAAGTATTTATTCTTGTGGGGTCTTTTTCCCATTATAGTTTCCACAAAGTTGCTCCCCAAAATATACGAGCATAATTGTATTTTTTCTAGTCTGCACACATGTACTTTAATAACCTATTGTTAAATTTTCCATTTAAAAGATATTTCAGGAAAAAAATGCAGTCTGATCAGTGAATGTAGTCAACTGTACTGATATTCATGAAAATAATTCTGTTTAAGTTTGAAGACTTTTTCAAAATAATTTCAGGATTTTCTTTAGAGAAATTAATATTTAACTCTGCCATGTGGATTCTCAAAAATGCCACACTGTCCTTTAATGCAATGAGTGGCTATGTTATCAATAGTACATGCATTTAATAACTTTGTGAAACATATTGCTATTTCTCTAAATTACTATATTATCTGATTTTGAGTGAAAAGGCATTCTTATCTGTTTGTATCTTGCAGAATTCAAGTTACAACAGAGCTTTGCATGTAGAAAACAATAAACCATTTGATTTAGCTATCTTTATGCCTCATTTAACTTTCCATTAAGTCACCTATGTGAAACATTTGATATTCAACAGAAGAGTTATCCTGATTATGCTGAAGAAAATAAATGATGAGATAAAATGTTTAAATGGTTTAAAAAGGCAAGAGTTATGAAGCTAAATGTAGAAGATTCTGCATAAACAGCAAAGATCTCTGGATTCTTTCCAAATAGTCCAAGGGATTCTTCTGACTAGAAATTCATAGTATTGGTTCAAACAAAAATGTGACTTATTTGTATATCTTTAATACTATTGCATTTGTGATATGCTACTTATGAGCGATGGTAGCCCAAACCCACACAAGGAAGTCACAGACAAAGAAAGGAAAAAGTCACATTCTATTATACAAATACATGTCTTATTGGCCTGGTTCCTACAGCAGTGTGGGTAGACAGTGAAGGAAGCTTGTAGAGGTCTGTGCCCCTGCCCAACTCCTATTATTTTTTAACTGGTGCAGGGATCCTCCTGCTGATGGTTGCAAGGTTATGGGAAGTCACTGGTGGTATTCATATTAGCGTACTTTAGGTTGCTAAATCTCTGATTCCAGCTCCTATTCCTCTATTATGCAAGACAGGTGTGGTCAGTTTCCATTGGTTTTGATTCACTGGTTCTTATTTATGAAAAACTTCCTGGTGTTTTCTCCAAAGAAAGGGTAGAAATTCAATAAAATTTTAGCTATTTAATTTGTTGTGAGGTGTCATGCGATGTCACAGCAAATTATATTATTAGATTCCTGAACTTCCTAGTTCCTTTTCTTTTCTTCAGATTATTTTACGTTAACCCTGTACTCTGCAGAATAAAATTATTATTTATTTCACACTAGTAAGTGGATATACTCATACAAATACCTAATATATGAAATATTATAGTATTTCACACTAGTAAGTGAATATATTTGTACAAATACAAATATATATTATTAGGCATACTATAAATTGTCTCCTAAGAAACCATAAGAAAAATTTTCTTGCTATTTACTATTCAAGAATAATTCACATAAATTAGAACTTTAATTTTTAAATTAATTTTTGAGTAGGTTTTTAAAAAATACCAAGAGATTTAATAATTTCCACAAAAATTGTATCAATGGTGATTAGAAACTTAAGGTATTTTCCTTTTTTACAAATTCTCATTTTGTATTTCCATGTCTTTATATTCTGCCTCTGTGCTTTTTCTGTGGTCTTTCTTAAACTCTAATGCGTCATCTAATTTGAAACAGACTTGCTGCTGTTTTCAACTATATTCAGTTTGTGGGTTAAATATATGAGATAGAAATAACTGTTCAAAATGTGAATTGCTAAGGCTAGACATTCCAACTAGGCCTTTGCACTCAGGAATGTGAGTCTGGGCAGAATTATAAGCCTGGGTTATTTTACAGTAATAATAAATGGGTGGGAATCCTGAATTTAGAAATTCATGTATTTAATTTATATGAAAGGTTGTGTTTGAAGAAGAATGGACTTGGAGACTTGTCCATTAAACGAACCCATGCACAAATAGTTTCAGTGTATGATGTTAAGGCCAGACACACCGAAAGTAAGTGATGCAGAAGGAAATGTGGCTCGACTTCCTCTGTCCTTAACCAGCTGCTACTCTCTGGTGTCAGCCACTTTATTTTAGTTGAGAAGGAAATAGGAAATTAAAGTGAATGAACGCACACATTTGTCGAAGTAGGACTCTGAAACAGAAGTACATGCTGTGGTTGATAATAGCAAAACAATAGGTTTACGATTCCTGACCAGACAAACTCACATTTCTTATCTGAAAAACCTACTTGGAATGTCTCCTACCAGTAACCCTAAAGGCACAATGATAGACATAGATAGAAGAACAGCTTCCACCTGCTTTCACTATGGTGGAATTTTCAGGTGACAGATAAATACAGTTGGCCACCTTCATAATTTGGGTGTAGCACCACAAGAGATATGCCCTTCACAAATCTAAGTCTATCATTTAAGGTGAAAAAAATGGTCAAATAATAAAATTGAATTGGTGTGGTAACAAGAAGTCAAGGAAGCACATTCAGTAGCATATGTACACATTCTAAACAGTAGTAAAGACATGAATATGTGGTGGAATAACCAAATAAACTACACTGCAAAACATTCTCCAAGGCCATTTCTTCCACTGCTTCAAAGAACAAACTAGTTGTTAGGATACATGAAATAAACGGCAATGCTACAGTTACATGTTCTCTAACATCAGGGCAAACAAGTATCCAAATGATGCTTCTCTAATCCAATTTATGTTATAATACAATACCCAGAATAATAACATACTGCAGTATGAAGCAAATCTGGGCCGTTCAGGCTTATGTTATTCTATTTCAGAGAAACAAGAGAGTTTAAGGTCAAATGTTTGGCCTAATAAATCAGTCTATATTTCAAATTATATGCTGTGTGTCTTTTCAACCAAAGAGATTCACCTTACTAAATTTAAATTCCTGGGGTAAGAAAAGGTAGATTGACTAACCCTGTCTCAGCTCTTCTCTTTTCCTCAGATGCAGAGAAATTAAGTAATATGTCCAAGCTTATGCAGAGATGTGAGGATCTAACAGGAGAATTCAGGATATATACTCCAAAATCTATATTCTTTCTCCCATCTCACTTATTCCTAAAGTTGTGATTTAATCCCAGTTCAGCACTGACCAAACTAATGTAAATCACATCTTCTTTAGGGCTCCCCCATTAATCTCTCAACTCTCACTAGACCAAGGATGGACCAAATTATTAAATTTACTTATGACTGGCCACAAAAGCCCTATGTTGGCATGTTGGCAGTCTGAAGTCTGGTTTTAAATTCTATGAATTTACTTATCACTACAACTATAGCCCATTAAATCTACTATGAGCCATAAAATCAAAGTGAACAAGCCATCACATCTACCATCAAAGAGTTCACAGACTAAGACTTTTAAAAAACTATTAAAATTAGTTACCCTAATATAAAACTATTTATAGAAAAGGTAAGGATAAAATCCCAAATAAAACTAATGCTTAATGTAAAGCAGAAAAAGAGTAGTCAGTGAAGACCACTGGAAAGAAGTCTCCAGAAGAATGTAGAGACAAAGACTGAATCAGCTGCCACGCTTTCTGTTTCCTTTTCGCTATCTATAAAATAAAAGAATGTGAAAGCTCAGTGGATATGTCACATCCATGTGTTAATATAGACCCAGTGCCTTACAAAGTGATCAACACTGTATTTTCAGTTATTCTTGTTCTATAAAATAATGTCCACATGATAACAGGTTATTATTCAATATTATTATTATACAATAATTGGGAAATTGTATTCAGCAAAATGCTTAGACCCTTCCCACAAATTTTATGTTAGCAAACAAAACAATCTGCCTGTCAATATATATTTTAAAAATTATATGTGTGTGTATAAATATAAAATTAGGACTATTCCGAAATGGCTATCTGTATTTTTTTCTTAAATAGATCACAATTAATAGATTCTGAATTTTCAAGGAATTTTGTTCTATAGCTCTGAATTTCCCTTCCTAGTGTTGCAGAAACTCAAATACTGTACTTATTACTTGGGATGTATATCTGGTCATAATACCTAATAATACTTCAATATCCCCTCATTTATCTTTCCACTATTTCCAGATGGCCAATGGCTCTGTACAATGAAAGAGGATATTGGAGATTTGGACTCTATTCCCATTTCTGTTAATACTTGCCTAAAATCCTGGACAATCCTTGATTCAGGCCCTATATTTATACCATAAGCAGTAGCTGAAAGCAAGGTGCTATGTTGGACATTAAGAGTTTAAAAACTGATAAGCAGTGGTATTATCATTTAATAAGTTGGCAGTGTAGCAGGGGAGAAAATATTATCATAACAATAATACAACCTATATATTAAATGTGATAAATGTTATATACATAAAATGTTATGATAACTTTTTAGGAGAAATATGACTTTCAGTGGCAGATACCTGTAAAAGTATGTTAGAGTACAAAATAGGAATACTTCTCTTCATTACCAAAATGCATTACTGAATTCTTTTAGTGATGATAGAGTTGTAGGTAGTGCTGTAGAAAGTAGAATACGATTGTTATTTTTAACGGCAATAACTCTAGAAAATTGAAGAAATTGCTATAAAATTTACTTCTGTTCTTTAAGCTTTTGGGAAGCACTGAACAATGAATGTTAGATATCATGAAATAGTGCTGATTTCATAGGCATTTAAGTATGTAATCTCCTGTATACCTTAGTATTTCACATTTAACAGCCTATAATTTTTCACCAAAGTATGCATATTTTCAAATTACAGCTTGTGAAATAACACTTCAGCTATTTATGACAATATTAGGATACTCCAGCTAACTATATCCTAGACCAAATTTCTATGCCATTTTTGCCACTTGAAAATAAGGCAGCTACCTTTTCAGCCCTGAAAGCATACTTTCTTTTAAAGCTATAAAGCTTCTGTATTAATAGAATCCCAAACATTCCATAGTGCTGGCTCAACACGCTGAAATGTGAGTTCAGAAAGCCCATTTTGATCTAAAATGTTTACTCTGATTTTCAGCAGGGGACACTGAACAAGGGGCCACAGTTCAGTTCTTGAAACTGTGGTCTAGTTAAGGAACCGCAGTGAGGTTAACTGGCAACTTTCAGAATGCCAGGGAGACAGGGCAAAGGGTTGTTCCTGACATTTTTCACATGACATTCTAAACAAAATGCTTCTATTAGAGTTTTTGAAAGGGGGTTTCAGCAGTTACAGAGTAAGATTCATGGGTGAGGAGTCTGCTAGTGACATGGTGGAGAAATGCATTTGGGGAAAGGATCAAGAATGAGAAGGAAAAAGAAGAAAGTGGGACAGATAAGGAGGATATAGACTAGTGAAAAATGATGAATACCATTTTTTATCAAAGTTTCTTGCTTGAGAGTTTATACAAAAATCCAAAAGCACCCTGTTAATAACATAGGCTTTTTCAGAGAGAAAAGAAAAAATATGTCGTTAACCAAAATATCGAATTTTACCTAAGAAAATAGCAATCATATTTCAATAGGAAAAGCTGCCACATTTAAAAAACAGGACAAGAGAACATTTGGTTAGCACAACACCAGCCTCTGGGAAAACTCTATTAACTGTCCTTCAATAATACCTCCTTTTCATAGATTAGCAAATAGTCTTGAGTTAAAAATAAGAATTTAATTGTGTTTTCTGGGGAGATTTGTACTGAAATGACTTTCCTAAAAAAATAACTGATTCTTTGAATGGCAACAGGCATACGTATAGAAATCAGTTCTTCCCTTATGGAAGCTGTCTATCTATCTCACTCACCACAAGGGAAGTTTCTTATTTTTATTTTTAATTAAAATTTTTTTTTCCGCTGTCTCATCAGACACACTTTATCGTCACTTAATGTCAGCAGCAGAACTGGACAAAATTTTCATCACTGAGGGGTAGTTTCTTCAGAGAAGATCCTGTACTTAATCCACTTTAGATACCTGGCATTTATCATGATATCCAGTACATATCATGGATGTATGTCATTAAGTTGGACAAATGAAATTGAAATGTCCATACGGGGGCAGAATTTTTTTCTATGCAATAGCCACCAATAATGAACGTGAAAATCAACACCTTATCTGAAATGCAGAGGAGTCACAGCTTAAATGTAGCCCTTTGAGGCTCTTTCTGGAGAATGTCTTTCTTCTCAGTTATATCACAAGTCATGAAATTCAGCTTGAGAAAAATCACAATTGAAACATGTTACCAGCTAATTCAACCATGGAAAGAAAACTTGGCAATGGAGTTTTAGAAAGCAAAGGCTCTTTTACTTACCTGATCAATAAAGCATTATCAGTTGACAGACTCATTTTCACATGGTTATTAACTTACTCAAGCAAATGAAAATTTCATGAATACCTAGCAGTCATGACAGATGTTAACAGAGTTTGACAAAGATATTTAAAATGTATTATGTATCAGTTTCTTATTTCCTATTACAAACTGTTTTCGCTTTACTGACATTAACTGCAGAAATTGTCATGGTTTTTTCTCTTGGCTGTTTGAATCGGTATCCGCTACAAAATAGCTTATTACTTCCAGTTTTTGCCAACTTTGATAAGGTGAAAATATTTACTTGGCATAAGTGGGGTGGAACAGAATGAGTATCTTTATACTGTATTTGTCTAGAAATAGAATTGCTCAAATAGGCCAAAAATGAAGTTAGAATCATATTATAAAGTGTGCTATATTAAATTATTAATAGTTAACCTTTATCTCGTGATCTTTGGTATAAGAAGGAAGTGGATATTACCTTTGTCTTTTAAAGTAAATATAAGATACACATTTAGTCAAGTCTAATCAAGACAAAGAAGTATTGTTTTCTAAATTATTTTGCTTTTCTTTACCTTAGTTTCTTTTTCTTTTTCTTTCTTTTTTTTTTTTTTTTTTTTGAGACAGGGTCTCACTCTGTCACCCCGACCGGAGTGCAGTGGTGTAATCTCGGCTCACTGCTGCCTCCGCCTCCCAGTCTCAAACGATCTCCTGCCTCAGGCTCCTGAGTAGCTGGGACTACAGGCATGTGCCACTACCACCCAGCTAATTTTTTTTTTCTTTTTCTCTAGTAGAGATGGGGTTTCACTATGTTGTCCAGGTTGGTCTCGAACGCCTGACCTCAAATGACCCACCCCCCTTGGCCTCCCAAAGTGCTGGGATCATAGGTGTGAGGCACTATGCCCAGCTCCCTTAGTTTCTTATGTTCGTGCACAATCTCTGAGACAGGTAAGGTTAAGGGTTGAAGATAGAGCAAAGGAATCAGGGTTTGAATACATTTGAACAAACATACAGTGAATACTTCTGAGCATCTAATGTGGATAATAATCACAGGGGACATAGCTTTTAATAAAAATCAACTCCATTGTCTACAGATTGAAATGAAAAA
Source organism: Cheracebus regulus (assembly GCA_963574635.1). NCBI lineage: Eukaryota > Metazoa > Chordata > Mammalia > Primates > Pitheciidae > Cheracebus > Cheracebus regulus. Next base: position 10,332 of record CAUYQU010048765.1, on the reverse strand, counting down.
CAAACATTTTCTGTCAAATATTCTAGCTTCAGATTTTCATACTACCTCTTATAGACTGGTGTAATTAAAATCAAGGAGACCATAAGCCTTCAACATAGATATAACATCTCTACAATTGATAGCTTCCAGTTACTAGCAATCCATAGCCAATAGAAAGGCTTCACACACTCAAACTAAGGTTGTGGTCTTGGGTTCTTGAATTGAACAGAGATTGTACAAACAAATAATAGCAACACTATCTTTTTCAAGAAACTGATATTTGAGTTAAATTTCTAGAAGTATATATTTCTATTTATTGAATGGAAAACAAACCAAACTAATAAAATGTGTCCATTATTGTATAAAAGAACGAGTAATCAAGTACTCCTAAAGGTAGCTCTGCTATAATTGGTATTTACATTTTTACTTGTTTAATTCTAATGTTATAGCCATTTATGTAATTAGATACAATCTATAATGGGTTTTTAAAAATATTTCCTAGGCGAAAAAAGCTCATTATTATTTTCCTCATGATCTTTGCCTCCTGTGTTCATACCTTTGTATGATTTCCTCCCCTGTAGTGTGCACAAAACCTGGCTGCTTCTAATCCACTGATTAGCAAAGCTTAAGGAGCCACTCTTGTGACTACCTCACATGGAAGACTCTGTGTTGATAGTAGACTCTCTCCAGAGATTCTCTTGCTTCCTTGATGAAATATGAGATTGTGTAGAAAATATTCATGTGGCAAGGAACTTAGGTGGCTTCTAGGGACTTCTGGAGGCCTCCAGTTGCTGAGGAAGGGGTTGTAGCTGACAACCAGAAATAAGGCTAAGATTGCAGACTCACAACCAGGAAGTGAATTCTGCAAGCAACATGAATGAGCTTGGAAGTAGGTTCTTCCCTTGAAACCTCCAAGCGAAATTCCAGATTGAAGTCTTGTGGAATCCTTTGAAGAAGACTCAGCTAAGCTGTGACTGGGCTATTGACTCACAGACATTTTGAGATAATAAATGTATGTTGTTTTAAGCTGCTAAATTTGTAGTAATTTAATATGTATCTATAGATAACTAATTAACCAATTATTCTGCAATAACTTTCTTAAAGCCTAAGTAAGTAATTTCTATACAGGAGACAATAATTTGTTTTTACATTCAACAGATATTTATTTAGCGACAATACTGTTCTAGTTACTAGGGACGTGGTAATAAATACAAAAGACAACATTCATAAGCCCTAATAGGAGACATGTTAATGATTATTTAAAATTGTCATAGAATAATTACATAATTACAAGTGTAAATAATTACAAGTATTAGCTGAACAACAGATGATCAGCCTGCTTTGGGGGAATGAGGAAAAATCTCTCTCAGTGCTGTGCTGGTGAGTGTTTAACCATGGGCTCTTGGCAGCAGGAAGGGAAGTGAGTCTTCCTGTGTTGCATTCGCTTGTTTCTGTGGCATAACTACCCCTCAATGGTCAATTTTAAGACACTAATGTGATATAACTAATGTGATGTCATTGAATGCAGAGTTGGAAAGAAAAGAACACAACTTTTGCAACTTGGGGCAGACAGATCCGCACACCACTGGGCTTCTCTAAATATGCGACAGTGAAACTGAGAGCAGACAGATGACTCTAACTCAGCTAACAGCAATGGGAATGAAAAGCTTTCCAGTACAGCAGCTAAAATATCATAGGTCCTGAACCAAGAAGAGTTTGCTTGTTTGAAGAACCAAAAGAAGTAGAATGTGACTGAAATTTAACGGCTAAAGGAACAGAAATTGAAAGGGGAGAAATGCAAATCAGGAAGATGGTCAGACTGTATTCTAAGCCCTGGGAATCCAAGAATAAACCATAGATGCAAAGTTCCTTCCTCATGGTGCTCCCACGGTTCTGTATGTAATGCTAAGAATTTTAGAGTTTGGCCTAATAGCAGAGGGAAACCACTGAATTATTACTGTCTAGAAAATAGTTTGTATTTTTTTAAAATGACTCTTTGAATAAATTGATTTTTAGAAGTATATGACTGTGGGAAAACCAGTTCAGAGAATATTATTCACCTGAGTATCAACTCTTTTATCTATAAAATAAAAATAATAGGCCAGGCGTGGTGGCTCACACTTGTAATCCCAGCACTTCGGGAGGCCAAGGCAGGCAGATGAGGAGGTCAAGAGATTGAGATCATCCTGGCCAACATGGTGAAAACCTCTCTCTACTAAAAATACAAAAAATTAGCTGGGCATGGTGGCATACACCTGTAGTCCCAGCTACTTAGGAGGCTGAAGCAGGAGAATTGCTTGAACTCGGGAGATGGAGGTTGCAGTGAGCTGAGTTGGCACCAGTGCACTCCAGCCTGGCAAAAGAGTGAGACTCCGTCTCAAAATAATAATAATGCCACTACCTTCATGATTGTTTTGAGAATAATGTAATAAATACAAGCTGTCTAGAAAAGTGATTAGAACATAGTACGTACTCAAGAAATTTTAAGAACTTTTTAATTTTCCTTCTATACTGCCTTCTTCTTTATTATTATTATGTAAAGTATAGGGAGAAAGTTTGTTTCAGAGATGCAAATCTGAAAGTGGTCATCATATGTCTATTATGATTTCCAACATTATATGGTGTTTGAACCCCTAGTAGACAATAGTGTTAGGGAGTCAATGATACAAAAGAAGAGAAAGAGAAAGAGGACCCAGATTAAAGCCATGTGGAGCCCCAAAATTTTAAAGTTTAACTGTAAGTGAAGAAACCTCTTCCTTTGGCAGAAAACTCATGTCATAAAGTCTGGGAATGAAAGGTTCTGTCTGCAGAACTATGTTGAGCTCACACCTGGATTACAGAACTCATTTCTAAGGTCGTCATTATTAGAAGTATGTAGAAAAACTGGATAGAGTTCAGGGAAAATTAATGAGAATGATTAAAGACTTGAGGTTGATGGATTTATGAGAAAAGAATAGAAACCAGAACGTGTTTCAACATAGGCTATGGGGAGATGGGTATAATTAACCTTCTACAATTTTAAGCGAATAGGGAAAAATATTTTTCCTAAGATTGGAAAAATGAAAAGAAAAAAAATTAGTCTATTAGCCCAAATAGAAGAGGAGACCCTGAGATTCAAAACATTTATTTTTTGAAGTTTTATAGAATGTTTCTGTGAGTAAATATCACCCACATATATAATGAAAAAATCTCTGGAAGTCTTTACTTCTAGATAAAATAAAATCTTCACCAGTGCAGAGATTTGGATCTTTTTTATTGATACATCACCAATATCTGGAGCAATGCTTGACACCGAGAAATTGCTTAATGAATATGGGCAAAAATTTTTAAAAAGAAAACAACATCCTTAAGATTTAAACCTAAAGGCTACTAGTAGGATCAGGAATGAGTCTTTGATTGATCTAAGGATAATAGATGCTATCAAATGGAGGTAAATTCAACTGTGGATTATAATATACTCAAGCTCCAATCCCCCACTTATTTTAGCAGACATTCTGTAGGGAAAAAAATTAGATTACATTTTAAAGAATTTTAAGTTCACATCTTTATCTCTTAATATTATCAAATATTAACTTTCCAAATATTAACAAAATAATATCTCACAGAAATTTAGGGTGGTAACAAAGACAAAAATTCAATAAAATAATTAAAAACAATTTCTTTCTTTAAAATAGCAGCCACTTGCAAGTGTTATAATGTTGGTTTTTGATGGAAAAAACTATAAGAAAAAACACATATCAAATATTTGCTTTTAGTTTTAACAAATTAGCTTTTTTCAAGTTAATACTTTATCTTTCTTGCTGTTGTCATGTCAATAAAATATGAAGTCTATTAAATTAACAAAATTTTCAAAGTCATAGGATCTATATAATTAAAATCATTTGATTTTAGAGAATGGACTTCATAGAATGACAGTTCATTTTATAATAATAAAAATCCTATAGAAGGTAAAGACTGTGGGTATTTTGATAATACCAGCAATAAATAAAAGCTTAAAACCATTCTCATAGCAGTGATAATAGCACAAATTTTGTAGAAATAGCCTGTGCTAAGTTTCTAATAACCAGAAATAACAAAGATAGCATCTTTTGTGAATTAATTGCTGAAAATGCCTTATAAATTTAAAAACATGAGTCATCTATTAATGCACTGAATTATGTGCTAATGTCAAAAAATGTCAGAATCAGAATTAGAAAGTGGGTGATAAAATAGAGTAATCAGGCTGATTTTAGGAAAACTCTGTCAACAATTAGATGTGCCACTTTGGACTAATTTGCACAGCAGAACATCAGAAAAGAGAGAACTCTTCAGAGGAGTAGCTCCAGAAGTCTGCATTGAGATTCACTAGGAGTGCGTGATCCAGATGATATTGCCAATGTACAAGGTGAGGATATGTGTTTGCCAGAGATCTGATCCAGGGCTAAGAATTAGGTGGTAATACCAGATAATGTGCAGTACCAGGAAACATTGAAGATCTTGCCCTCTCAGTGTGGAGAGATGTTGCTGAGCATCATGGGCATTCAGTCAAAAAACTAGAAATACTATTCACCTTTGGACTAAGGAAACACTCTAAAGTAGGATACATATTCTAGAACTAAGTGCAAAATAGAAATAACAATGACCTACTAAAGATTAAAATAAAGCGTGTTACAGCCAGGAAATCCACAGCAATTAAACTGCCAACCAACACAAAAATCAACACCCGTTAGAGGAAAACAACATAATCTAGATGTCCAACAATGTATAATATACAATGGCCAACCTGAAATAAAATAATTAGTAGACATACAATGAAACAGAAAGGTAATTTTTCTTAATGAAGAAAAAAAAAGTCAATAGCATTAGACTAGGATATGAGCAAACTGTTGGAATTAGCAGACCAACATGCCAAAAAATTATTTTATAAATAAATAATTAAATATTTTTATATGTGATATAGCAATATTATTCTTAATAGTAAAAACCTGAAACTGTACATGTGCAAAGACAGGAAAATGTATAAACTGTTATGTGTTCACACAATGCAATATTACTCAGCAATAAAATGACAATGTAACCGACAAAATCATTTAAAAAACATTATATTGAGTGAAAGAAACCAGATTTTAAAACAGTACATATTAGAGTATTACATTTATAGGATTTTATCTGTTTTTAGCAGACAAAAGTAATTTTTAGTTATATAAATCAGAATAGAAGTTTTTTTTTTTTTTAGATAAGCCATCAGAATTGACTAAAAGGGGACATGCAGAAACTTTTTTGGTCATAGAAATATTCTGAATCTTACCTGGGGTATTACTAAGAGTCACAGTGGTGGCTGGAGTTGTCTCCTGTTGGCTTGTAAAAGATGATCATTAAAGGTTCAGAAATTTCGTGAGCTGCCTGTTAAAACATTGATAACTTGCAATCAGATACAGTGAGAGTTGCACCTGAAAGCAGGTAAATACTACAAATCAAGGGTTTATTTGCTTCTTTGTTTAGTTTTATTTCTTCTAGAGAGCAGATTTACAAACGCACCACTTCATGAGTGTATGAATTTATAAAATTTATTGGATACTTTGTAGATTTTATTATTGAAAGTTTGATATGCAAATTTTCAGAACTCTCATTTAATAAATTTGGCTTAGTTTTTGTTTCGTTCAAATATATTTATATGTGTAAATTGTTTGGTTTGCTATACATTTTGTTTTCTGCATATATTGTGTTTGCTTTGTTTCAACAAAAATGGATTCTACTATATGGTGGTATTATACAACGTGTACTCTGAAATCACGCTAGTTGGACTTGAATCTCAGCACCATGTCTTACTAGCTTTAATGTCTCAAGTAATTTATCTTACTTCTCTAAGTTTCAGTTCTTTCTTCTGTAACTTACAGATTAAAATGTCATCTACTTCAGGTTGTTGTGGACACCAAATAGCATAATACATGTACAGGGTTTAAATCAGGCTCCAAAACCTGTTTATTACCCCAAAATGTTAGTTCATGTACATTACCATCTGATAACTTGCTTTTAACAATTATTAATATAGCCTAGGCATTAATCATACTGTTATATATTTTATGTGCCTAGAACAAAGCCTAATTATAGAAATTCAATAAATATTTATGAACTAAAGTAATGAATTATTGCTAAAATAATAGCTGTTAGAATTCTATTGAAAGCCTGTATTTTAATCATATAATTTACAGATATTTTAACTATATAAACTCTTTTACTTATTCATGCATCCTTAGTTTTTCTATCATATTTGTTGCAGCCATTCTGATAACTAAACATTAAAATAAATTTAGACCTTGTATTTTATATGTATATATATATTATATATATATAACTGCTAAGCAGAAAGAACAATATTGTGATTTTAAAGGTATATATTATGACAATAATCCCCATAGGCATATGGCATAATGCAATTAATGTACGTTGCCTACTAATATAACTTGTCTTATAAGACAATACTTTCCTTTTTTATAATCAAGAAAAATTCTTTAGGTAGTACTAAACTACAAAATGGCTTCTGTCTTTCCCAAAATCAAATTTAAAAAAAAATCACACTCACCTCTAGCCTAAAAAAGGCACAGCTGCATAAAATGAATCTAAGCACACCTGCAAATAATACGCAAGTGGGAAAATACTTGATATAGCTGCTGCACATTATGATATAGCACATAACATGTTTTGTAGCCTCCAGATGAAAGCTATATCAACTATTTTCCCACCTGTATATTATTTCTTCCCCTACAGATTATCGATTATAGCAGCACAAGGAGACATGCCTAGAGTTTGAAAATGCAATTGAGGGAGACAGACTCCTTAGAAACTTTAATTTTTATGCTAGATATTTTAAATTTTCTATTCCATATCTGTACTTTACCTTTTTCTACCCTTCTCTGTGCCTTGGGAGACTGATTATGGAACTAGCTGGATAAATCTTTTTGCATTCTTGCAGCTTTGAATTAAACCCGGCATGAAGTAACAAAAAATTGGAGGGTATAAGGAAAGTGCTGGGTTCCTGTGGGTCAGCTGCATGTGTTTACTAAGGTTATCGTCTTGTAAATTCTTCCCTTCTTACAGCTACAGTTGCTGCTTCTTAGAGTTACAGTTTCAGCCTCTCTTCATGTCTTCATGACTAGGAATAGCAACAGTTCTTCACTGTCAATACTGCAGGGTGCTTGAGCATCCTGGCTGATAATCCCTTAACACTGGCTCCTATATGTAAATGGTCCCTTAATTAAACTCTCTTTAGTTATCTCTTCTAATAATGCTATTTCTTTTCTGAGGGAATCCTGACTGATACAATTGCAGGCAGGAAGATGGAATTTGTTGCAGTTCATTAATCATCCTTGTTGCAAATATATGCACAGCACAAATCAGAGAAAAATACATGTAGGCATGGTTAGTAGAAGGCAAACTAGTAAGTGAAATAAAATTATGGTAACATTAATATACACACTATAGCTGGAACAGAAAAAGCTCACATAGTCTTACAAAAAATGCCAAATAATATTAGATCCATACTGTAATTATGTCAATATTTTTAATAAAAACATTAAATCATATGATTTATACACATGTAATATCTATATATTAGGTAAACAATATAGAGCACACCATTCATGCTGTAATATATGTTCAGTTTTTTAATCTGCTGTGAGGTTCTCTAAAATGTAGTCCATTATTATCAACAGAGCAGCCAAAAAGTTATCCTTTTATAAGTAAGCCAGATCATATCACTTATCTACTCTAAACCTTCTTATGTCCTCACATCTAATTAGCAGTAGTAGTCAAAGTCCAGAGAACTAAAGTCCTAATTTCTGTGATTCTTGCACTTGCTCCATCTACTATTACCCTCCCTCATTCAACTCCATCCGCAAGTTAGCAACATGCTAGCCAATACAACAGAAATGCTTCACCCACAGGATTTGGGTTTTTGCTATCTACTGGGATAGTCCTCCTCCAAAGAGATGTACACCTCCCACCCTCATCTACTTCAAGTCTAATGCTAAATGTTACCTTTTAGTTGAGGCTTTCCCAGAATATCCTGTTTAAATTTTCAAAACCTCTTCTCATTGTAGTCACCTCTACTACCCTCTCCTGGTTTTCTCTTGAGCGCTTGCCATCACTGAACACACTTAAGTATTTTACTTAAAAAGCTGTTTCTTATCACTTCCCCTCTACCAGAACATAGGTTCTATGAAGATGGATATTTTCATTTATTTTATTTATTAGTTGATTTTTAGCACTCAGAATAGTGCCTGTCACATTCATTCATTGTTAGTGAATGGGTATTTATATAAGATAAACTTATTTTTAAGTCAAAAATGTGGTACTCATTATAGATTGGTTTTGAATAAGAAAAGTACTATAAAAGAGCCTATTTTCAATAATTTGACTTTTTGATTATTATTTATTATGCAAATGATCCTAGGTTTCAGACAATAATATTAATATTTGCTTGTTGGAAAACATTTTTAAATGTCAGAAATTATAAAGATAAATTTATATTACACATATGTAAGAACTGTTTTAGTGTATCTTATTCTACTAGCATACAACTACTTTATATAGTAATGTATATACTTTTTACATTTATATTTATATTGTGGGTATATCTTTACATGAATTCTAATATCTTTAAAGTTTTTAATATGTACATAAATATTATAAATATTTTAATGGCTTCAAAGCATTCAATCTTATAAATATTTAAAATCATTTCCAAGGGATCCTCTTGTTTCCATCTTTTTATTATGATTGATAATGCAATTTAAATTAAATAAAATTGAGTTTAAAAATCTTGTAATCATGTTTTCAAGGAGTAAGAGAAGGAAGTAATTCCATGATACTTCAAAATAATTTATTGAAATAAAAAAAGTTTGTTTTTCTAAATGGACACAAAACACCACACATAGGAAGGTGGCCCTTTCGTGTGCCAAAACACATTGTGTGGTCACTGTATTTTTATAACCATGAAACATCCCAAAAAATGATTTAAACAAGGGAGCCTAACAGCAGTTTAGCCAAGTGGAGACTAAATTTAAGAGGGATTGAATGTAAAGGAGGGAGCTAGACTTCTGGGATGTTAAGAATGTGAGAAATACTAACAGAGCCTGAATGGATGTAACAGAAAATAATCAAGTAAATGATATCAGCAAGTCTATAATTGATGATAGCCTATGGTGAAAAAGTAACATGTACTTAAAGGAAAGATGGTACACAAAAGCATTCCTGTATGTAATACTGCATTTTCTCATTACAAGCAATTTTTCAAAGAACTGCAATATTTGTTCACTGCTGTGTCCTCAGAAGCTTAGGAGAGTCATGGCATATTAGAATAAACAATAATTAATTTTGAATTGGCTGATTCTATGTATGTAATAAATATTTAAACACTGGTTTGTAAATAATTTCTACTAATGCTCCACTCATCTCCCAGAAAAAAACATTTACAGCTATGTCAAAAGGAGAAATATGAAATATTAGAGAAAATTATTTTATTTTCTTGCTATTAAGCTTTATAAACAAAACAGTAAATTTCCACATAAAAACAGGCAAGGAAAATAATCAGATAGTTGATTTCTACATTTTGAGTTAAATGAAGACTTGTTCAAGTTTCACGTTATGTGCTTGTATAAATGCAGTTACGGCTGTTGATGAAAGAATTTTAAATTGCTTTGAGAAATAAGTCAGTGATTTCCATAAATTGATTTTGGATTTGGTCTATGCTTTACTCTCAAAGGGTTATTTATTATAAATGCAGTTTGCATACAGTACATTTTTCTTCTAAATATTTTAATAAATTGAAATGTATTTCTCATGTTGAGTTATCCCTAAAGCTTCTCACTTTGACACTTGTAAATTCATTGCAGTCTGTTTCTTGATTCAACAGGTTATTTTTCTCACTGGATCATTACAGTTAAAATATTTAATGTATTAAATATATATTTCTATAAAATTAAATATCATATGTATTTCTATAAAATGCTTTAAATATTTTTGAACAGGTTGAGTATGAAAAGGATCTATTTTTTTTAATAAATTTTGTTTTACACTTGCTTAGTAAAAGACACATAACTAGTTTTAGAAATAACAAAAATAATTTGTTTAAGTTCTTAGTAGATTCTGGATATTAGCCCTTTGTCAGATGGGTAGGTTGCAAAATTTTTTCCCATTATGGCTGGTAGCCATTTTACTCTAATGATAGTTTCTTTTGCTGTGCAGAAGCTTTTAAGATTAATTAGATCCCATTTGTCTATCTTAGCTTTTGTTGCCCTTGCTTTTGGTGTTTTAGTCATGAAGTTCTTGCCTATACCTATGTCCTGAATGGTATTGCCTAGGTTTTCTTCTAGG
>CAUYQU010048762.1:0-82441 GCA_963574635.1 Cheracebus regulus | reverse complement strand
CTGCGCTTTCACTGGAGCTACAATCCTGAGCTGCTGCTACGCGGCCATCTTGGATCTCTCTCCGCCCGTTGATGAAGTTTTTCTGTTTCTTAGTTTTCCTTTGGCGGACGCCCGTTCCCCACAGAGCCGGACCTTCCCGGGGTCGCTGTGCTTGCTGTGAGACTCTCAGTCTGCAGCGCTTCCAATTGCTGTTTTCCTTGTGGGGATGGGACCAGCCGAGCCCGTCCGTCCCGTACACTCCGCACCGGGAAGCGCCGCGCTGGGGCGCCGGCAAAACAGCCGCACCAGCCAAACGAGTCGCGCTGGCGACCCGTGTGGCTCCTCTGCCGGGAGTCTCCCGGTCTGTGGGCAACAAAAATTCGTCGGAAAGTGCGGCGTCCACTCGTTCTCTGTGCTTTCACTGGGAGCTACATTCCTGAGCTGTTGCTAATCGGCCATCTTGGATCTCTCCTGAGCTCAGGAGTTTTTTGTTTTCTGCTTTTGAGAGGAAGTCTCGCTCTATTGCCCAGGCTGGAGTGCGGTGGCACAATCTTGGCTCACTGAAACCTCCACCTCCCAGGTTCAACCCATTCTCCTGCCTCAGCCTCCCAAGTAGCTGGGATTACAGGTGTGTGCCACCACACTCGGATCATTTTTGTATTTTTAGTAGAGACAGGGTTTCACCATGTTGGCTAGGCTGGTATCGAACTCCTAACCTCAGGTGATCCACCTGCCTTGGCCTCTCAAAGTGTTGGGATTACAGGTGTGAGTCATCTTCTCAAGAGTTTGAGAACAGCCTGGCAACACAGCAAGACCCAGTCTCTACAAAAAATATGAAAAAAAAAATGGAGGTCAGGGCTACAGTGAGCTATGGCTGTGCCTCTGCACTCCAGCCTGGGTGACAGAGTGAGACCCTATGTCCCCCCCCAAAAAAAAAAGAACGAAAACGAAACGTAGTATGGGGGTAGGCAGGGGCTGGGGGGAGGGAATGATGAGTTAACTGCTTAATGGAGACAAAGTGTTAGTTTTTCTAGATGAAAAGGGTTCTGGAGATAGATGGTGGGGATGGTTGAGCACTGTGAATATATTTTATACCACTGAAGTGTACACTTACAAATGGCAAAGATGGTAAGTTTTGTGTTGTATATTTTCCCACGTTTAAAAAAATAAAAAGGAAAAAGGCAGGGCACAGTGGCTCACACTTGCAATCCCAGAACGTTGGGAGGCCGAGGCAAGTGGATCACTTGAGGTCAGGAATCTGAGACCAGCCTGGCCAACATGGTGAAACCCTGTCTGTACTAAAAATACAAAAAATTAGCCAGGAGTGGTGGTGCGTGCCTATAGTCCCAGCTACTCAAGAGGCTGAGGCGGGAGAATTGCTTGAACCTGCGAGGCGGAGGTTGCGGTGAGCCGAGATTGTGCCACTGCGCCACTCCAGCCTGGGGGAAAGAGTGAGATTCTGTCCCCAAAATAAAGAAATGGCAGCTGCTTTTAAAATGAGCTGACCCTGAGCCAGGCTTCTAGGAGCCAGAGGTGACTCAGCAGAAGCCCCACCCTCGATTCGCAAGGAGAGACATTCCGGGACAGCCTCCTGCTGACGTACCTCGGCACATAATCACAAAGAGCCAATCACGCGTGAATCAGAAGCAGTTATGTCCCTAAGTCATAAAGCAGCAGCTGGGCCCAAGATTCCTGGCAGCCTTCCAGCCCCACCTCTCCCACCCTATTTACCCAGGAGCAAAAGAAGCCGAGGGAAGCGACATAGCACAGCATGACTCGGTGCTTCATCTTGGCAGGACCTCCCTGTGCCTACAGAGGTGGGATTTTACAACATAGGTGAGGAGACATGGAATTGCTAGGGTGAATTGTAGATCCACGGGACCTCCATTGCAACAGAAACAGGCATGTCTCTTTAATTTACTTATAGGTCAGGATTTCTAACCTTGACCCCATTGGCATCCTGGACTGGGTCATTCTTTGTTGTGGCGGTGTGCGGGGGGCGGGGGGAGACCGTCCTCTGCAATGTAGGATGTTTACCAGCATCCATGGCTTCTACCCACTAGATGGCAGTAAATCACCACCCCAGTTGTGACCACCAAAAATTTCTCCAGACGTTGCCGAATACCTGGGAGTCAAAATCACCCCCAACTGAGAACCATTGCTGTAACTGTATAGAGCTTATGAGTAGGATTTCTAACCACAGATTCTTTAAGCAGGTTTCACGTGTTATTGATTTTCTTCTCTTTGGGCAGAAGGGCGATTTGCCTCCTTAGAAGGGGTGCAATGACATTAGTAGTCACTAGTTTAAGAATAAGAGATGTCCTTTGTAAGCTGACTCAGAGGAAAAAAAAGTCTTAGGTCCAATTGGGATAACGAGATTTGAATCTGGACCATAGAAATTAAATTAAAGGCCAGGCGTAGTGGTTCATGCCTATAATCCTAGCACTTTAGGAGACCGAGGCAAGTGGATCACCTGAGGTCGGGAGTTCTAGACCAGCCTGACCAACATGGAGAAACCCGGTCTCTACTAAAAATACAAAATTAGCTGGGCCTGGTGACACATGCCTGTAATCCCAGCTACTCGGGAGGCTGAGACAGAAGAATCGCTTGAACCTGGGAGGTGGAGACTGCGATGAGCCGAGATTGCACCATTGCACTCCAGCCTGGGCAACAAGAGCAAAACTGTCTCAAAAAACAACAAAAAAAAAGAAATTAAATTATAACATTGTATCAATATGAAATTTTCTGATTTTAAAAACTATACAGAGTTCCTGTAAGAGAATGTCCTTGTTCTTAAGAATTACACACTAAAGAATTTAGGGTAAAAAGGCATTATGTCCGAAACTGACTCTCAAATGGTTCTGAAAATGGCACACACAGAGAGAAAGAAGGATAAATAACATGTAGCAAAATGTTGACAATTAGGGTATCTGTGTGAAAGGGATGCGAGAGTTTATTGTACTATTCTTGCAACTTTTCGGTACATTTGAAAAAATTTTGAATTATTATTATTATTTGAGACAGAGTCTTGCTCTGTCACCCAGGCTGGAGTGCGGTGGTGTGATCTCAGCTCACTGAAGCCTCTGCCTCCTGGGTTCCATCGATTCTCCTGTCTCAGCCTCCCGACTAGCTGGGATTACAGGCACACGCCACCACGCCCAGCTAATTTTTGTATTTTTAGTAGAGAAGGGGTTTCACCATATTGGCCAGGCTGGTCTCGAACTCCTGACCTCAGGTGATTGACTTGCCTTGGCCTCCCAAAGTGCTAGGATTACAGGCATGAGCCACCATGCACGGACAAATTATTTTTTAAAGGCTTTTTTTTTTTTTTTTTTAAGAAACTCATCTATGTTTTATTCTAGTTTTGAAAGCAGTTTTAATCTGTCATTCCCACCTGCTCCCAGGAAAAGGAAGAACATCATTGTATGATTGTTTCCAGGATCTGGGCATAGTTAGGGCACAGTCCCAAGAGGCTTCCAGAAAAGGGTTCTCAGTGTAAGTGTGGCAGGCAGGAAGATCCCTTGTGTATATTTGTAAAATGCCTGGAAAGAAATTCCACCAGACATTAACAGTGGGCAGTGATGGTCCTGTTGTCTGTGGTCTGCCCTGTAACCACCCTCTCCCTGCACCTGCCCCTCCCCAGTTTTGTTCAAACGTCCGCCCCTTCCAGGCAGCCCAGGTGCCTCAGGGAAGTGACCCCATTCCCCGCCCCACCTTGAAGGGCCAGATGAGTCAAAAGGTAATCTTATCCCTGCGCTAGTGAGTACAAATGAAGTCTGTGAGCCAGTAGTGAGCAAGGAGCAGTTTCCTGGAAGAAGCCCTGGGCTGGCATTTGACTTGCTTTGAGAGAGAGTAAATGGGAGAATGTGACTTTATGGGACATCTGGGCCTAGGGCTCCTGCATGCTGTGCTGAAAACACAACATACAGAAGCCAGTCTAAACTTCTGGATGATAAGAGCCCAGATGCAGCACTGAGATGCCCCAGCCAGCAATCGGCTGCTATCTGAATCCCATCAGAATCCCATCTGAGCCCCATGTCACCATGAATGAGGCCACCTTAGCCCGGCCAGCACAGCTGAAAGCCAGAAGCACCTGCACGCCGGAGCCCAGGTGAAGCCCACAGATGAACCACCAGCCAATGCACAGACTCACCAGAAGTAACAACTCCGTTTTTAAGCAACTAGGAATAAGAAACAATTTTAAAATGAGCCAGGCCCTGAGCCAGGCTTCCAGGGTATGCCTGGGGATGAATGTGAAGGTTCAGTAAGGTTATAACATGGCCTGGCATGCAGTAAGTGCTCAATAAATGCTCACCATTGTTGATCATGCGTTTCTGCCCTCATTCCCTACGCCATTCACTATGAGGGCTCAGGTTGACAGGCAAGAAACAAGTAATTTACTAGGGAAATAACTGGGGAACTCTCAGGAACTCCAGGACAGCTAAAGAGCCTAGGAAAGTAGTTAAGACACTGGAGGCCAAAAAGAAGGACTCGTGTCTGCCATGTGTGCGGCAGAAGCTTCCGAGTATCCACTATTAATAATACTGGTTTTTGTTCTTATTATTAATAGAACCCCAGCGTTTTAGTTCTTCTCGGAGGATAACTACATTCTCCAGCCTCCTGTATAGCAGAGAGTGCCATATGACCAAGACCAAGTTCTAACCAATGGGATCAAAGCAGGGAAGTGTTGTCTTCTTTGCCCCTTCCTGCTGGCTGGAATATGCCAGGCACTCTTCTGACAACTATATATGTATTAACTTGTTTATCTTCGTAACAACCCTATGAAGCAGGTACTCTGCTAGAGTCGCCCCCCTCTTTTTTTTTTTTTTTTTTTTTTTGAGACAGAGTCTTGCTCTGTCACCCAGGCTTGAGTACAGTTGTGCAATCTTGGCTCACTGCAACCTCCTTCTCCAGGGTTCAAGAGATTCTCCTGCCTCAGCCTCCTGAGTAGCTGGGATTACAGGTGCGTGCCACCATACCTGGATAATTTTTGTGTTTTTAGAAGGGATGGGGTTTCACCATGCTGGCCAGGCTGGTCTTGAACTCCTGACCCCATGATCTGCCCACCTCAGCCTCCCAAAGTGATGGGATTACAGGCGTGAGCCACTGCGCCCAGTCAGGATCCCTATTTTTACAGGAGGAAACTGACATCCTGAGAGAATAAATAATTAGCCCATGGTCACACATCACACAAGTGGTAGAGCTGAGACTTAACCTAAGTCTGTGACTGGAAAGGTAGGTCTGCTTTCAGATGAAGCTTGATCCAACCATTGAAAGGTCTTAGGAAGGACCTGGTTTCTCTTGTTATCTCCTTTTTGCTTCCTCCAATGTTGAACTCACCCTGAGAATCATGCCCTCACGGCCGCCAGCAGATTCTGATGAGGCTTGCTTCCTTATTCACCTCCCAATTCCATACCAGGATCCTGAAGTCCTCTATGATTGGAACATCTGAAGTCACATCCTCATCCCTGAACCAATCTCTGCATTCCAGGGGACTGGACAATGTTGCCTGGCTTGTGCTAAATTCAGGGGCTGAGAACAGGGGCAGCAAGATAGAGTCCTCCAAAAATTCAGGGTATTATTTCTATGAAGGAGCGGGAATGGATGTGGGCAGCCAGAAACAGATATCCACATGCCTGTGACTCACGTGTACAACCAAATGTTTCAAAATGAACGTTGCAGGTTAAAGAGGAAGTTTGGCTTGGGAACGGCTGTGCCTTAGCCCAGACTCGAAACGTCTGGTTCTGGTGAGCCCCTCCAGGACACACTCCACCCCAGGGAAAGAAGCCTTCCTATCCACACCTTCCACCTTTGTCAGGAGGTGTCTGCTTACAGCCGGCAACAGGGCCAGAGCACTGCCTGGGGCCCCTTCCTGCTGGGTAGGAGGCCCTGCTGGGGGTGAAGAGCTGTGCTCAGTGACCAGCTCAGGGCACAGGTGGCTCTGCTGGACACACACAGCCTTTCAGGAGCCCCGAACATCCTCCCTACATGGCCATCCCTGCTGCCCCTGAGGCTCTTCTCCCAGCCTGGTATACTCTCTGAGGCCCTCTGGTCCTTCTACCAGGCTATGGCCTGAGTTTTATAAAATTTCCATGAGCTCCAAGCCCACTACTTAGCAGCCCACATATTCAGTCTGATTAAAATGCATCTGCAACAGAGGATTTTTTTTTTTTTTTTTTTTTTTTGAGACAGAGTCTCCCTCTGTCACCAGGCTGGAGTGCAGTGACGCGATCTCAGCTCACTGCAACCTCCGCCTCCCGGGTTCAAGCGATCCTCCTGCCTCAGCCTACCAAGTAGCTGGGACCACAGGTGCCCGCCACAACACCCGGCTAATTTTTGTATTTTTGGTAGAGACGGGGTTTCACCACGTTGGCCAGGATAGTCTCGATCTCTTGACCTTGTGATCCTTCTGCCTCGGCCTCCCAAAGCGCTGGAATTATAGATCTGAACCACCACACCTGGCTGCAACAGAGGATTTTTAGGGCAGTGAAACTACTCTGTCTGATAGCTAAGACAGTGGATCCAAGTCATTGCACGTTTCCCCAAGCCCACAGAATATACGCCAAGACTGAACTCTAATGCAAACTATGAACTTTCAGTGATAATGGAGTGTCAGTATAGGTTTGTGAGTTAACAAATGCACCACTTAGAGGCCAGGCGCAATGTCTCACACGTGTAATCCCAGCACTTTGGGAAGCTGGGGAGGTTCACTTGAGCCCAGGAGTTCAAGACCAGCCTGGGCAACATTGTGAGACACCATCTCTACAAAAAATAAATTAGCCAGGCATGGTGCTGTGTCCCTGTAATCCGAGCTACTTGGGAGTAGCTCTCTCTATTTGTCTTTCTGGCTGGAATGCAGAGGCACAATCATGACTCACTGTAGCCTCAACCTCTTAGGCTCAAATGCTCCTCCTGCCTCAGTGACACTGCAGCCTAGGCAACCAGAGCAAAACTCCATCTCAAAAAAAAAAAAGAAGTTAAAAGACAACCAACAGAATGGGAGAAAATATATTATAAACTCTATATCTGATAAAAGATTAATATCCATAATATATCAAGAACTCTTACAATTCAAGAAAAATACCAATAACTGAATTTGAAAAAGGGCAAGGGATTTGTTTGTTTGGGGAACAAACACAGGGGGCTGGGGAAAGAGGGACATAGGGAGTAATTGATCACGAATATGGGGTTTCTTTTGGGGGTACTGAAAATGTTCTGCAGCTAGACAGTCATCATGATTACACAACTTTGTGGATATACTGAAAACCACAGAATCTGCTTTAATAGGGTTTACTTTAAAAGGTTTGAAATTTTTATCTCATAAAACAAAGGACATAGGCTGGGCACAGTGGCTCATACCTATAAT
The DNA here is from genome assembly GCA_963574635.1 of Cheracebus regulus. Classification (NCBI taxonomy): domain Eukaryota; kingdom Metazoa; phylum Chordata; class Mammalia; order Primates; family Pitheciidae; genus Cheracebus; species Cheracebus regulus. The sequence goes on along the minus strand of CAUYQU010048762.1, from coordinate 75,096 downwards.
CCGAGCACTTTGGGAGGCCGAGGTGGGCGGATCACAAGGTCAAGCGATCAAGACCATCCTGGACAACATGCCGAAACCCCATCTCCACTAAAAATACAAAAATTAGCTGGGCGTGGTGGTGCACCTGTAGTCCCAGCTACTTGGGAGGCTGAGGAAGGAGGATCTCGTGAACCCAGGAGGCAGAGGTTGCAATGAGCCAAGATCACGCCACTGCACTCCAGCATGGTGGCAGAGCAAGACTCCATCTCAAAAAAAAAAAAAAAAAAAAGTAAGTCAGATCATGTCATTCCTCTACTCAAAACCCCACAAGGAAAGGACTCCCCAGCTCATTTTAAGTTAGTGGCTCTCCCATGTTTTTTAGGTCTTGGATCCAATGTCATTTTCTTGAACAGGTCTTCCCTAACCTCCACCCCCACCTCCCAAAAGAGCAAGGATTCTGTCATGTTCATGTTCCCTGCTGTTTTCCTGGGTCAGGTTGGTGTTTAACACACGTGTTCAGTGAATGAATAAAGGAATGAGTTATCTCAGGCAGTCTGTCCATCAGCCATCTGGTGCTGGCCACTGAGAGGGTCTCTGTATACCAGCAGTAACCAGCCACCCTATTTTGTTTGGAGGCTGTGGGACACAAGCAGAGAGCTTTAGAAGATGTTTACCTGAAATCTGACATCCAGCGCCCACCAAAGCCACCACCCCTTGCCTTAAGCTCCTGGGTTGAAAACCCCACCAGTTGAACTAACTGAGCTGTTAATAAATGATGCAAGACTAGCCAGGCCCGGTGGCTCATGCCTATAATCCCAGCACTTTGGGAGGCTGAGATGGGAGATCACCTGAGATCAGGAGTGCAAAACCAGCCTGGCCAACATGGCAAAACTCCGTGTCTACTAAAAATACAAAAATTAGCTAGGTGCAGTGGTGGGCGCCTGTAATCCCAGCTACTCGGGAGGCTGAGGCCAAGAATTGCTTGAATGTGGGAGGCGGGCATTGCAGTGAACCGAGATCGCACCACGGCACTCCAGTCTGGGCAACAGAGCAAGACTCTATCTCAAAAAAATAATAAATAAATAAATAAATAAATCACGCAAGACCAGACAGCTTCACCAGAATTCGTCAGGACTGGGGCTGCAACCCGTCCCTGCCACTGGAAAGTGGCCTTTCCTTCCTGGAAGGAAGTGTTGGAAAGAAACGGAGGGAGCATAACATAAGAAACGCGAGCCCTGATTGGCTGTGGCTGTCCAGGGGGAGAATCTGGATTCTGAAAGGGGATTTTACCTCCCCTCTCTGCTCCCCACAGCACCTCTCAGGACCTTCCACAACCTCTACGATGGCTCCTATACGATCACACTGTATGGATTTTTCATTTCTTTTCTTTTCTTTTCTTTTTTTTTTTTTGTGTGTGATAGTTTTGCTCTCGTCGCCCAGGCTGGAGTGCAATGGTGCAATCTCAGCTCACCGCAACCTTCACCTCCCGGGTTCAAGCGATTCTCCTGGCTCAGTCTCCTGAGTAGCTGGGATTACAGGCATGCTACTAATTAATTAGACACCCGGCTAATTTTTGTATTTTTAGTAGAGACGGGGTTTCACCATGTTGGCCAGGCTGATCCTGACCTCAGATGGTCCGCCAGCCTCGGCCTCCCAAAGTGCTGGGATTACAGGCGTGAGCCACTGCGCCAGGCCTGTATGGAATTTCTATGCGCAATTATTGTGTACTTTGTTGTCGGTTAGACCTGGGGTAAATCCCTGATGCTGTCATTTATCTGCTGAAGTATTAACGACATCTGGCTGAGCTTTAATTCATTCAACAAGCATTTATTGAGCTCTACCATGTTCCAGTCCCGATCCTGGCACGGGGCTCAGCTGTCAGCAAAGCTGTTCTCTGCTCTTAGGAGCTTGCTCTCTGATGGGAGAGACATGGACTGCAAGCTCATTGCCCACCACAAGCGCTGTGAAGACAAAACAGGGTGATGTCACAGTGACTGGAGAAGGGGGCGCCCTTGAGCAGTGTGGTGGTGGGGGTGCTCTCCGAGGAGGCAATACCATTGATGTTTAAGGGTCAAAGAAATGTTGCTCGTCTAGCTCTTGATCGAGCGCCTGACAGATATTAAGCGCTCAGCACATCTCATAGTGACCCCAGCTGTCATTTTCACTAGTGTACTGTCCTCTCCAGCGGGGGAGCGTGAGCTGTGGGGGAATGCGGGTCAGGCTTGAGGTTTCTCGGGGCGCACAGCACAGAGTTGGCACACAGCTGATGAACACACAGCCACCGAAACCTCTGCACACAGTAGGGCTTGATAAACCAGCCCACGGTCCATTGGCCTCCCTAGAGAGCATCGTACAAAGCGCAGGCCAAACACTCCCTGGCCTCGGCCCCCGCCCTGGGCCGGCGCCCTGACCTCGCGTTCCTTGCACACAGTGGGCGCTTTACGCTGCGGGCTCAAGAAATGCCCATTTCTGGGCCCAGCTTCGGCCCATTCCATGGGCCCGTGAACCGAGGCCGAGATGGGCGGCAACACGCTGCGAGCTCCCGGGGCGCTGGACCCGGTAGCCCTGCCGGGGCGGAGCGGAACAGGCGGGCACGCGCCCCGGCCCCGCGCTCCCGCGCCCAGCTGCGTCCAGCTGCAGCCCAGCCCCCGGCTCGCCGCGGTTGGCTGCCGCTCAGCGGCATCCGATTGGCCAGCGCGGCTCGGGCGCAGGTCCCGATTGGCTGTGACGCGCGGCCGAGCGAGGACCCCACCCGCGTCGCCGCCGCACCCGGCGCTAGGCGGTCATTGGGCGGCGTGATCTTGCCGCGGTTCCGCGGCCCTGCCGCCGCCGCCAGCAGAGCGCACCGGGCGGGTCGGGCGGGTGGCCATGGCGGGCGCCGAGGACGGGCCGGGCCAGCAGCTGGAGCTGGACGAGGACGAAGCGGCCTGTTGCCGCTGGGGCGCGCAGCACGCCGGGGCCCGCGAGCTGGCTGCGCTCTACTCACCAGGTAAGACCTCTCCGGGCCCCGCTCCAGGCCTGCGGTCACCAGCCCGGGCTGCAGACAGCGACCCCAGATTGGAGCCCCAACCTTGGGCCCAGATGCCGAACTCCAGCCCAGGCTTCTAACTTGCAAATAGCGCCCCTAAGTCTGGGGACCCCACCCCAGCGTCCCTTCCAAACCCAAGCCAGAACCTTGGCCCCGGCGTTTCCTGACTGCAAAGAGACTCCCCAGATCAAGAAACTACCTTGAGCTCCCTGGACGACAAACGGAACTCCCTTCGGACCAAGGTCTTGGCTAGATACGGAATCCTAGCCCCGGGGCATTCTCGATTGCGAAGAGTGCTCCTAGACTTAGAACCCCACCTCCCATCCCCCCAGGACCCAGTCCAAGCCCAAAGCTGCCCTTCAGCTATAAGCACTGGCCTCGGGCCCCTAAAAGTGACACCTCATCCCGGGTTTCTCAGATCTGGAATCTACACCCTAGTGTCTCCTCTGTGCCCTAGCCCAGGCCCTGCGCTGCAAACAATGACCTCATCTCCCTAACCTGGGAATGTCAGCCCCTCTGCCCGGGGAACCCTACCTCAGGGGCTCTCAGCTGCAGAGTGCCCCCTACACCCTTCCCCCAAAACCCCATCATAGTGATAGCTTCAGTGGCTACAGCTGGAGATCCTTTCCCCAACCCTCGTGGGGAGCATCAGCCCTCACCCCATATTCCTGGATCCCAGGCCGTGAGGGGACTGAACGTCCTCCCGTGTAAGCTCTCCTGTATATAGGCCCCAACTCCAGTTCTTGTCCCTCCCACACATCCATGTATTAGCCCCTTCCTTAGGACTTGGGACTGGAACCCCCATATTCCCCATACCAGATGGTAAGTTGGAGTTCACCTCTCCCTCTCTGCCCCTTACCCTCAGGCCACGGTTTCTCCCTGGCTTCTTCCTGCTTTGCTCACTGTGTGTGCTCCAGCAAGCACTCCCCACCTCCATCTTCTCTGACTCCTATGTGAGCCCTGGTTTTATTGTTTGGGCCTCAGGAAGGCCCTGTATCCCCAGGGGTTAAGGAAGTGCCTTTGAGATCTCCAGATTCAGGTGACCGGGTGTCACCATCGCTTCAAGCTTTGTTTGTCAAACATTCTGGCATCCTTCCTTTTGCTGTGGGGCAGCCACCAAGCACCACACACAGCCCTTGCCTGGGGTGGGCCTGGAGTCACTAGCACCTTAGCTTCCTGCCCTCACTGGTCTGGGTTCCATGCTGTCCCTTCCTTAAGAGGCAGCATGACCACGGGCCATTTGCATTTCCTCATTGGGTCCTAGACCACTCCATTCTCTGTATGTGATTCTTCACACCTGACTTGGGCACCTGGTCCATACCACCATGGTTTCTTCAGGCTTATACCCAAGACAGCCAGCCTATGGACTTAAAACCTCCTCCTTTCCTGGGGGTAGGCCAGGGTTAACATCTTGACTCTGTGACTCAGCTGTGTGACCTGGTCCAAGCCACTTTCCATCTCTGTTTCCCCTTGGTTTCATTGCAAGTTGAAGTTTACCTGCCCCTTAGCGTCAGGAAGTGGAAGTGAGACGACCCCCTGTGGTGCAGCGCCTGGCCTTCAGTAGGCACTCCCTGTTGTTAACACAGTCATCTGATCTTTGCTGCGGAGGATCCGCCTCACCGCTCTGGTCCTCAAACTTCCCACCTGGGAATCGAGGGTAAGGATGCAAGGGTCTCCCTCTTCAGTGTCCAGCTCTGCCTGCTCCTGTGAACCCCACCTACTTTCAGACAGCCCAAATCATTCCCAGGCATTCCGAGCCTCCCCAGGGACTGCCGTCTCCCTACTCCACCACCATCCATTGCATATCTGTCCATTTCTGGTTTCCCCAAGTACCCTTCACTCTCTGAAGAACAGCCATGCCTGAATCAGAGTCTGCAGACAGCCTGGTGCCCCAAATCTGCGGTCAAAGTCCTTTATCTCTTCCAGACCTGGAGGTGGAGGAGGAGACTTGCCAAACTGGTTTCTCCAAATTTCTTTTCACTGGGCTCTCTGCTTCTGTCCCCTCACTGTGTGATCTTGGGGAAGTGCTTGACCCCTCTGGACCTGATAAAATGAGAGACCAGGCTCAATGCATATTGAACACCTATGTTCTAGGCTCTGGGGGCAGAGTGGTGAACAAGACAGAAAAAAATGGAGCTGGTTGGGTGTGGTGGCTTACTCCTGTAATCCCAGCACTTTGGGAGGCCAAGGCAGGCAGATCACTTTAGGTCAGGAGTTCGAGACCAGCATGGGCAAAACCCCAACTCTACTAAAAATACAGAAATTAGCTGGGGGTGGTGGCAAGCGCCTGTAATCCCAGCTACTTGTGAGGCTGAGGCAGGAGACTCACTTGAACCTAGGAGATGAAGTTTGCAGTGAGCCAAGACCATGCCACAGCACTCCAGCCTGGATGACAGGGAGAGAGACTCTGTCTCAAAAAAAAAAAAAAGAAAAAAGAAAAAAGAAAAAAACGGAGCTGGCAGTTTAGTAGAGAACCAGGCAATAAACTCAGCAGATAACGACCTCACATGCCCAATGGTGGCAAGCGACGTGGAACAAATGTGTAGCCGGAGACTGGGACCTGAAATGTTGGGGAAGGGCTGACATTTTAGAGAGGGGGCAGTGAAGGCCTTCCTGAGCAGGTGATATTGGGACGGAGGCCTGAAGGGAGGAAGGCAGGAGGGAGGGGGCTCTGAAGATACTTGAGAAAGGGTTGGTCCAGACCAGGGAAACAGCAAATGCAAAGGCCCTGAGTCAGGAGCTTGCTGGGCATGTTTAGGGAACTTGGAGGACACATGTAGGCTGGTGGGAAGAGTTGAAGAAGTTCCTGGGTTCTACAAGCGGAATGTTTGAGATTACTGAGGCCGGAGGTGGTTTGGCACTGTGACAGGTGACAGCCATAATCATGGCAATCAACACAGCTGAGTTTGATTGGGCCCTCACTGTGCTGGGCCTTTTCCTCACCTGCTCTCAGTGCCTCCTGTCTACAACTGTGAGAGCTGTACTCTGATATTAACCTCATCCACAGAGGAGGAGGCTGCAACCCTCCAACCCCCACCCCATACATGCTCTTCCTAAAGCTCACCCTGATCGGGGTTAGGCCAGTATCTGCCCTTGCCTGATGGGAAGGTAGGCAGGAAAGGGACTGGATATATTTGGTTTGTTTGAAGTGCTTGGCCCCTCGTGAGCACCCAGTCCACCTTTGCCGGAACATTTCAAGAGGCTTAGAAAATGGGAGGGGCTGCCTGAGGTCACAGGGCGGGGCAGCAGCAGGGCTAGGCCTGGAACCCTGGGGACGGGGACGGGGACGGGGACGGGGACGGGGTGGGGTGGGGTGTACTAGGTTCTGTGTTGTTACACCTCACTATGGAAGTCAGCCAGCCTGGGGAGTGTGTGCAGGAGTCCGTGGGGGTGGGTATTCCAGGCCATCAGAACAGCATGTGTGCAGGGCAGGAGGCAGAGAATGGGCCTACTGTGTATAGGAAGCTGTGAGTTGTTGGACCAGAGCAGCGTGGGGCAGAGGGAACAGTGACAGGTATAGCAGAGAAGCGGCCTCTGCCTGATTCCACAGGCCCCAGGTGTCTGGCCGAGCAGTTCAGGCCTGGTCCTGCAGGACCCCAGAGCCATGAAGGGTTCCGTTCTGGGCTTGAGATTTGCAGCAGCAGCCCACCTCATGCCAGATGCCAGGGTTTGTGAAGGGCCTGGCCAGCTTGGCAGGCCAGAGGGTGAGGCAGGTGTCCAGCTTCCCAGGAGATCCCAGCTGAAATCTGGCCATGTGTGTGCCACTTCTTAGGTGTCCCAGGCTTCAAGAGTGCAGCCTGTCCACCACTCAGGCCAGCTGGGGGTGCCCCCTGCCCTGGGGATTACAGAGGGTCTTGGCACAGTGGGAGGGAAAGGTGGAGGATGTCAGGAGTGTTGGGTGAGAGTCCTGCCCTGTACTCCCGAAGCTGAGCCTAGGGGTTCAGTCCCCCAGATGGGCCTTCTGTCTGTTTTTTGTTCCTTTTGTCTCTATTTCTCATCTTTATTGCTTTTGTTTTTTTTTGTTTTTGAGACAAGGTTTTGCTCTGTTACTCAGGCTAGAGTGCAGTGGAGCGATTGTAGCCCATTGCAGCCTGAAACTTGTGAGTTCGAGTGATCCTCCTGCCTTGGCCTCCCAAAGTGCTGAGATTACAGGTGTGAGCCACCATGCACAGCGAATTTTTATTTTCGTTTTTGTAGAGACAAGGTCTGGTTATGTTGCCCGGGCTGGTCTCCAACTCCTGGCCTCAGACGATCCTCCTACCTTTGCCTCCTAAAGTTCTGGGATTACAGACATGAGCTGCAGTGCTTAGCCTGTTTCTCATCTTCACATGACTGATTCCTTATTTGTCTCTCATCTCTTATTTGTCCCTCTGTCCGTCTGTCTGTCACTCATTCCTGCCTTCTCTCTACCTCTCATCCCCCACTCCCTGAGGCTCAGGGTCTGCTGGTGGCCAGGGGCCCTCAAAAGTCCAGCTTATTTGGGTCTTGTCTCTACTTGGAACCAGAAGAGTTGGGCCTGCCAAGCCTTTGACTGCAGCTGCCCCCTGGAAAGCAAGATGATGAAGGCATGACCCAGACCTCTTCCTAGCCCCCATACCTACCACCTGAGGCCAGCCCTTCCTCAAGCTGACAGGCGGCCACTACTGTTGGCTCAGATCTGTAACCCCTGCCAAGCCAGTGGCTGGCTCAGAAAGCAGGACCTCAGCACACAGCCAGAGGACAGCCAGGCCTCCTGTGTCCTGAGCAGCCCTCTCCCCGTCCCCACCTCAGTCTGCCCATCTGTAAAGTGATGCAGTTTAGGCCAGCTGACCCTGTAGGCGCTGCCAGGGCGGTGATCCATGCTGTGACTTTGGTGACCCTCAAATGACTTTGGACAAGCGCCTTCACCTCTCCAGGCCTAGCTTCTCTCTCTAAAGGATGGGACAGAGGGTCCCTAGCTCCAGCAGGTGGTGAGGGTTGCTGAGGTCATCTTAGCCCTGTACCTGGCATGTTCCAGGTGCTCAACGAAGGCTACTTATGTTGTGTATGTTTTTTTTTTTTTTTTTTTTTCCCTCAAGACGGAGTCTTGCTCTGTCGCCCAGGCTGGAGTGCAGTGGCATGATTTCAGCTCATTGCAACCTCTGCCTCCCGGATTCAAGAGATTCTTCTGGCTCAGCCTCCCAAATAGCTGGGATTACAGGCACATGCCACCATGACTGGCTAATTTTTGTATTCTTAGTAGAGACAGAGTTTCACCTGTTGTCCAGGCTGCTCTTGAACTCCTGACCTTGTGATCCGCCCACTTCAACCTCCCAAAGTGCTGGGATTACAGGCGTGAGCCACTGCGCCTGGCCGTTGCGTATATATTTTTTGTGGATCTGAATTAAGGTATTTGGTCTGCAGAAGGATCCAGTTTCCAGAGGCCAACAGGAGACGGAGTTCAGATGGAAAAATACTCAGATTTGGAGGACTTTCTCCATGGTGTGGGGAGAGAGCTGGACCATCTTTGGTTTCAGGACACCCTGAACGTCCAGGCTAACATGTCTCATTTATGAGTCTGGGATCCAAACCCAGCTCTGAACCTCAGTTTCCTTGTCTAAGAAATGAGATCACTCAGTTCCTTCCTTGAGAGGCTGAGACTTGAATGGAGAGACTGTGCCTCGGGCTCAAAAACTCACATGACTGCAGGGGCCCAGCCAGGGCCGCCACCAAATCAGGCCACCCAGTATGAGACCCCAGGGAAGGGAGGGACGAGGGTGAACCTGGAGCTTGTACCCCGTCGGATGGGGGTCACCACTACTGTTCAGGCCTAGGTGGCCTGTGTTCTTGAGCGAAGCAGGAAATCAGGAATTTTATCTGACTTTTAAATGTAGCTCACTTTTTAAAACTGAAGGCAAAACATGCCAGAGGAAGCCAGTTTGCAACCTCCGATATGGGCCACACCCCAGCACGTGACAGGCTTCAGTGGGTGTCAGCCATGGTTAGGGTAGCTGTTATTTGATTGTACTGCAGTCGGCTCTGCCCACTTCCTGTCCCTGCGTGCTGTGGGACAGGCGTGCTGATGGAGAGGGCTCGCCTGTTCTTTCCTTCTCTCTGCCTCTCCATGTCCTCCCACCCCACCCGCTCGGAGCTTTCTGCTTCTGAGGCCTTAGCCTTGGCTACAAACAAGAACCAGAAAGGGGAAGGCCTTGCGGGGCCTGATCATGGTGATCCCCAGGCTGGGGCAGCTGCTGGGGCAGTGGGGGTGCTGCGTACCTGAGGGAAACAGCCGTTGCCTGAGAATTGGGAAACTGGGAGATCTAGGCCCCTGTGACCTCTGCTCTGTGACCTCTGTTGAATTCCTTGTCCTTCCTGGGCTTCAATGTCCTTTTCTGTACAAAAAGGGCCAAGGGGATGTGACCCCGGTGTGTCCCCTCCCCTTTCTTAGCCTTGATCTTCTCAGGGGCCAGGGGAGGACAGCTGTCCTGGTTCTGGTTCAGGGTAGGTCAGGAGCAGCTCGCTGTTGTATGTCCTTGACAAGGCCCTCCCCCTCCCTGAGCCTCAGTTTCCCTATCAGGACAAATGAGGAGCCCAATACTGCCTTCCCAGGGTGTGTTGGTGAGCAGCACCCAGAAATAAAACCTTGGAGTTGTCCTTTAGGATTGTGGTTGGGAATCTGTTCATTCTGCAAGCATTTACGGAGTCAGGGCCCTGGTGGGTGAGCCCCACATGGTTTCTGGGCCTCCCAACTTCACATTTAGGAAGCAGAAGACAAACATAGACAAGGCCACAGGCGTGAGCAATGGGCCTCACGTTGAGGGAGTGTGGAGTCAGAGGAGGCATCATGGATGGCTTCCTGGAGATGGAGTTTACAGGGTGAGATCTGCAGGAGCAGTGTCAGGTGTACAGGGAGTGACAGAGACAGCATGCACAGACCTAGAAAGAAGCGAGGACGGGCCAGGTGTGGTGATTCACAGCTTTAATCCCAGCACTTTGGGAGGCCACGGCAGGCAGATCACCTGAGGTTGGGAGTTCAAGACCCGCCTGACCAACATGGAGAAACCCTGTCTCTACAAAAAAAACACAAAAATTAGCCAGGTGTGGTGGCATATGCCTGTAATCTCAGCTACTCAGGAGGCTGAGGCAGGAGAATTGCTTGAACCCGGGGGCGGAGGTTGTAGTGAGCCGAGATGGCACCATTGCACTCCAGCCTGGGCAACAAGAGTGAAACTCCATCTCAAAAAAAAAGAGAAAAAGGACAGAAGCAGGAGTAGCCGTCCTTACCTGCTCTGGCCCTGACCCCTTCACAGGGACCTGTCTGGCCCCCTGACCCAGAATGTCATCTAGGTGACAGGGTGATGGGGAATAGAGGGAGGGGAGAGGGTCAGCAGGAGCAGGATGGAGCAGGGGGAGAGCAGGGTCTTAGAAGCCAGACCCTCTGGCCATGAAATTCTGGTCTGTGCTGACTAGTTGGGGTGGCTTTGGCCTCCTTCCTTGACCACGCTGTCAGTTTTCTCATCTGCAAAAGGGCATCACTTCAGCAGGCGCCGGCAAGTAGTAACTACTCAGTGTTTTTTAAACACTCATGATAAAATTATTGTCATTAAAGGTCTTCTGTGCCTTTTGTAGCAGCTGCCTGGGGCATACCCTAGTCACATTTTCTGTGTCACCCACATGGTGTTTTTCTTTCTTTTTTTGGGAGATGGAGTCTCTTTCTGTTGCCTAGGCTGGAGTGCAGTGGCGCGATCTTGGCTCACTGGGACCTCTGCCTTCCGGTTTCAAGTGATTGTCCTGTCAGCCTCCCAAGAAGCTGGGACTACAGGTGTGCACCCCCATGCCCGGCTAATTTTTTGTATTTTTAGTAGAGACAGGGTTTCACTGTGTTAGCCAGGATGGTCTCGATCTCCTGACCTTGTGACCCACCTGCCTCAGCCTCCCAAAGTGCAGGGATTACAGGCGGGAGCCACCATGCCTGGCCTTTGTTTCCTTTAATTTCTTTTTTTTTTTTTTGAGACGGAGTTTTGCTCTTGTCACCCAGGCTGGAGTGCAGTGGCGCCATCTTGTCTCACTGCAATATCCGTCTCCCAGGTTCAAGCGATTCTCCTGCCTCAGCCTCTTGAGTAGCTGGGATTACAGGCGCCTGCCACCACATCTGGCTAGTTTTTGTATTTTTAGTAGAGATGGGGTTTTGCCATGTTGGTCAGGCTGGTGTCAAACTCCTGATGACCTCAGGTGATCCACCCAACTCGGCCTCCCTAAATGCTGGGATTACAGCCGAGAGCCACCTTGCCCGGCCTTGTTTCGTTTAATTTTTACAATTTTTTGTTTTGTTTTAATAGAGACAGGATCTTGCTATGTTGCCCAGGCTGGCCATGAACTCTTGGGCCCAAGCAGTCCTCCTGCCTGAGCTTCCCAAAATGCTTGGATTACAGGAGTGAACCACTGGACCTAACCCCTTATATTTTATTTTTACTTTAGTTTTTGTTTTTTGAGATGGAGTTTCACTCTGCCGCCCAGGTGGTGCCATCTCGGCTCACTGCAGCCTCCGCCTCCCGGATTCAAGTGATTCTCCTGCCTCAGCCTCCTGAATAGCTGGGATTACAAGCACCTACCACCACACCAGCCTAATTTTCTGTTTGTTTGTTTTGGTATTTTTAGTAGAGATGGTGTTTCACCATGTTGGCCAGACTGGTCTCGAACTCCTGGTCTCAAGTGGTCCTCTTGCCTCAGCCTCCCAAAGTGCTGGGATTACAGATGTGTGAGCCACCGAGCATGGCCCCACTTTTATTTATTTTAATTTACAATTAAAAGAAAAAAAAATGTGATATGCTAGTACTTTAAAAGGGGATAAGGGAAAAGCCAGTCTTAACTATATAGATATTTTTAAACATAAATGGCTGCTATTTGGCACTTTGCTTTTTGCACTTACCAAGATGTCCTGGAGTCCTCTCCACGTCCCCTTTTAGGTAACTGCCCAGGTGTGTTCCCAGCTGCAGATGATGTGAACCAAATTCATCTGGCCAATCCCCAGGCAATAGCCACTTAGGTTATTTCTCAAGTTTTACCACCACAAACAAAGCTGCAGCTTGTCTGAGTTCGAGTGCCTATGAAAACTATGTGGCTAGCTGGGCGTGGTGACTCACACCTGTAATCTCAGCACTTTGGGAGGCTGAGGTGAGCAGATCACCTGATGTTGGGAGTTTGAGACCAGCCTGACCAACATGGAGAAACCCCGTCTCTTCAAAAATACAAAATTAGCTGGGTGTGGTGGTGCATGCCTGTAATCCCAGCTACTCGGGAGGCTGAGGCAGAAGAATTGCTTGAACCCGGAGGCAGAGGTTGCTGTCAGCCTAGATCATGCCGTTGTACTCCAGCCAGGGCAACAAGAGCAAAATTCCATCTCAAAAACAAAAAAAACCAAAAAGCAGAGAAAAAAAACTATGGCAACACTTAAACAGATTTCACACCCAAAGCCTGACTTCCAGCTCAGGAATCAGAAACTCTGGCTCCCTGGCCCACAAGTCAGCCAGATCATGGCCATCCTTTTAGAAGCCCCACCAGCCGCAGAGCCGTATTTGTCCGTGAATTCCTGACTCATTGTCTGGAGCCTGCTTGAGGGAGGCCAGGCAGGGTGTGAGCTGCCGGTTTTAAAGATTGTTTGTAGCTTCTGCCTCCAAATAATTACCTGCAAAAGGGGACAGGTGAAACCACAGAGATTGTAGTTTAAAAAAAGAAAAAGAAGCTCATTAAAGTTCCCTTAGGTGTCTCCAGAGAGAGCCCAGGGGGCCCAGGAGACCAGAGTTCTGGTCCTGTCTGTCAAAGAATTGGTCTATCAAAGAATTTGGCCCCTCTCTGAAGGGCCCTATCCTTGGTTTAATGCATCCAGCCCTGACTGTTTGACCTTGGGCAGGGCCTCAGTGACATCATCTGTGAAATGGGCACAGACTCCTTTGTGGGAGTCTGTAAGCTCAGCTTGTGGTTGGCACTGTAGATGCATTGAACATAGTTGTAAAGTGCCCGTGGGGCCCCGCTCTGCCTGGCTTTGACCCTCCAGCTGTTCCCTGTCGCCTCTGCTCCTTGCAGGCAAGCGCCTCCAGGAGTGGTGCTGTGTGGTCCTGTGCTTCAGCCTCATCGCCCACAACCTGGTCCACCTCCTGCTGCTGGCCCGCTGGGAGCACACGCCCCTCGTCATACTCGGTGTCGGTGAGTGCCCGAGGCACTGCTGCCTGCCTCAACTTCCCTAGGGCTCAGGGACCCACCGGGTAACTGGCGCACACATGTATCCGCATGCATGGATGTGCGTGCTCGCGTCCAGTGTGTGCCTTGAGTACCCCACCTCCCTATCTCAGTCAGCGGCACCTCCCTGCGGCCTGTCCGTTGGGCCCAAAACCTGAACGTGATCCTCAGTTCTTCTCTTCCTCTTACATTCCACATCCAAACTATCAGCAAACGCTATTAACTCCACTTGAGACTGCACAAGGAGTCCAGCCATTGCTCCGTATCCTCATGGTCCCCACGTTGGTCCAGCCACCATCTGCTCCCACCTGGGCTGTTTCAGGAGCCTCTTTCCTGGTCTCCCTGGCTTCCCCTTTGCCCTGCGCTGTGCAGTCTCCACACGGCTAACGGGAGCCTGCCAGAGCCCCAGGCAGATCATGCCACTCCCCCACTCTCATCTGCGGACACCTGCAGCTGTATAGAACAGCTAGTCCTCAGTGTGCCTGCCCCGGTGTCCTCTCTCCACCCTCATGCTAGGTCACCCTGCACCTGCCACACTGGCCTCCTGGCTGTGCCTCCACCACCTTCTCTTGGATGCATTCCTACTTCAGGGCTTTTGCATGTGCAGAAGTTCTCTATGCCTAGAACTCTTCCAGCAGACACCTACATGGTTCACTCCAGGTATCTGCTAAGAGGTCACCTCCTCAGGGAAGCCCTCCCTGATTGCCCTACAAAAAATAGCAGCCCTGGCCGGGTGTGGTGGCTCATGACTGTAATCCCAGCACTTTGGGAGGCAGATCACTTGCTCTGGGCAACAGAGCAAGACTCCTGTCTCAAAATAGCAGCCCTGTCACACACTATCCCCCTTTTCTGTTGTTACACTGTGTCCACGGTGTCTTTATTTGTTTATCATCTATCTCTCCCAACTGAATTCACTGCTGCATCCCTAGCTCCAAGCCCCAGGCCTGACACACAGCCAGTGCTCAGTGTTGTTTGAATTGGTGAGTGAATGAATGAGGGAGCTGCTGTTTATTAGGACCTCCTGGGTGTTTTCTATTGGTCACTCCTTACACTAAGGTTGTCATCATTTTCCAGATGAGGAAACTGAGGCTCAGAGAAGGGACCAGCCCAGAGTCACACTTCAAGCTAGAGTACAACATAGTTTTTAGTATACTGCCTCCACTCCCAGGCCCTGGATGACTCAGTTTCCTTCCTCTCCATGCACCACCCGTCCCCTCCCCATTCCAGGCTTCCAGACTGAAGCGGGTGGCTGTGCCTTTGGTCCTGCCTGGCCCTCCCTAAGGGTTCAACTCCCACAATCTCATTAAAAGCGTTCTGGCCGCCTAAGCCAATAGTGCTCAGGCCAGCTAATTGAGCCATCTGGGTCTGGTGGGGTTGGCATATGCTGGGGGTAGGAACTGGCCCAGCTGGAGGGGAGAGAGATTAACCTGTCCATTGCTGAGAAGCCTGGCCTGCAGGAGCCAGCCTGTCCCCTGCCCCCAGGGATGGGAGGGACCTGTACCACTGTCCTCTCTGCCTCAAGCCCCGAATTCAAGGGCAGGAATATAGACAACCTGAGCCTTGGAGCCTCATCTAGGGGTGGTCATGAGCAGGCCTCTGCAGACCTGGGTTCATGTCCCAGCTCCACCACCTCCTGGCTATGTGGCCTTGGGCAAGTGTCACTGCACCTCTGAGCCTCATTTTCCACGGTGTAAAATACGGCTGCTGGCAGTACTCGCCTCCTAAGGCTGTTGTGAGGACAAAATGCAGATGTGCCGAGGTGCTGAGAAAACCAGTGACTAAGCAGGGGTGGGGAGGGGACAGCACCTGCCAGACCACTGATCAAGCTTGCACTTCAGCCTCACTGGTCATTTTAGTGATGGGCGTTTTGTGAGCACCTACACTTTTCACTCTTTGTGCCACCCTAGTGAGGAGGTTCCCGTCACCATCTGAGAGGCCAAGTAAGTCACATATTGGTCCTCCCCCAGGCCACAGCAGAGTCAGAGATGGCAAATCCAGACCTGCCTGGCTCTCTAATGCAGACTTCCCCACCAGGGCCTATATAGCCTCCAGTTAACATTGGGAGGCCAGGCCGTTCCTGGCAGCAGGCCTAGCTGGGGCAACGGATGGGCTGGGTCAGAGCCCAGGTGTGTGCTATGCAGGCTGGGAGAGGGGATGTCCCAGGCAGGTCACTGTCTCCCTTCCCTGGTTGGGACCTGAGCTTCCAGCCACAGCCCAAGAAATCTCTGGCTTTCGAGGCTGCACAGCACCAGCTTCCCCATCCCACACCTTTCCCTCTGGGCTGATAAGAGCAGATAGTGGTATTTGCACAGTCCCTAATCGATTTAAATAGCCGCCTGATTTGTGTGTTAACATGTAGACAGTAAGGGCATCGTGCCAGCCCGCAGAGCCTACCCGCTGCCCCTCACTATCTCCCTGGAGGTTCCGTTGTCCCAGGCAGGCCCCAGGAATCAAGGAAGGCTGAAGCATGAAAAGGTGTCGAGTTAATAAACACAGACACACGTGATGCAACACTGGCACGCAAAATGGAGCTAAGGGAGCAGGCAGGGAAGGCCTCTGAAAAGAAACCTGGAGGAGGTGGGGGGGTGCTGTGCAGAGATCTTGGGGAGGGCATCCTAGGCACAGGGAAGAGTAAACGCAAAGGCCCCAAGGTTGGCACTTGCCTCGTGTGCTTGGGGAATAGAGCAAGGCCATTGTGGCTGGGGGAAACTGATCAAAGGAAAATTGTGGCAGCCCAGAGAGGCACTGGAAGCAGATGCTGTGGGCCTTGAGGGTGTCGGTCTGGATGTAGGGTCATGAAAAGCCACTGGTGAGTTTCCCACAGGGAGCTGACGTCATCTGATACAGACAGGAAGATGGCTGGGGTTGGGGACAGCCAGGGAGGAGGTACCTGCCATGGTCCAGCCACGTGAAGATGGCAGCCCAGACCTGAGGGCAGCCCAGACCTGGGTGGAACAGGGGAGGTGGTGATGAGTTGTCAACTTCTGGATGAGATGTGAAAGGTGAGCTGCCAGGATGTGCTTCCAGATTGGCTGTAGTGTCGAGAAAGGGAAGAGTTAGCTTGACTCCAAGGTTTCTCTCTTGAGAGATGGAAGGGATGAAGCTGTCATTCACAGAGATGGAGAGAGGTTGGCAGGGCAGGCCTGAGGGAGATGCTTGAGATGGCTGCTGGTGAGCTAAGGAGAGGTGTCGAGCAAACTGGAAATCCAGGTCTGGAGGCAGGGAGAGGTGGCTGGAAATGGCAATCTGGGGGTCTGAACTGGTGCGGTGGTTCATGCCTGTCATCCAGCACTTTGGGATGGTAAAACCCTGTCTCCACTAAAAATACAAAAATTCGCTGGGCACAGTGGTGGGCGCCTATAATTCCAGCTACCTGGGAGGCTGAGGCAGGGGAATCACTTGAACCCGGGAGTTGGAGGTTGCAGTGAGCCAAGATCGTGCCACTGTACTCCAGCCTGGGAGATGGAACAAGACTCTATTTGGAAAAAAAAAAAAAAAAAAAAAAGAGGCCAGGCTCAGTGGCTCACACCTGTAATCTCAGCACTTTAGGTGGCTAAGGTGGGCGGATCACCTGAGGTCTGGAGTTCGAGACCAGCCTGACCAACATGGAGAAACCCATCTCTACTAAAAATACAAAATTAGCTGGGCATGGTGGCACATGCCTGTAATCCCAGCTACTCAGGAGGCTGAGGCAGGAGAATCGCTTGGACCTGGGAGGCAGAGGTTGCAGTGAGCCGAGATCGCACTATTACACTCCAGCCTAGGTGACAAGAGGGAAACTCCGTCTCCAAAAAGAATAAAAAAAGAAATCTGGGGGGTCATCTGTGTTGAGGTGGACCTCTTCATCTAGGCTAGCTGAGCACCCCCAGGGGCTGAGTCTCCAGGGTTTCCAGGCTGGGAAGGAGGAAGAGCTAGCAATGGAGGCTGGGATGGCACTGCCAGGGAGGCCAGGGAGGTTGGGGAAGGTCCAGGGAGGGCTTGCAGGGGCCAAGAGGAGAATGTGTTTCCAGGAGTTTTGGAGGTCAACTGGGAACAGCCACCGAGTGGACCAACAAGATAGGCAGTAAAGGAAACTTTGAATTTAGCCACGTGGAGGTCATCAGCCACCTTGACAAGCCCCTCGTTGTTATGAATGAGTGGGTGAACAAGTGAAGGCCATGGGAGCCCTGAGCTTTGGTTCCACGTGGAGGAGGGGAGGAAGAGTGTTTGTGTTGTGAGTCGGCCCTTAAAGAGCAGTCAGAGTCCTCTGTGGACCTTGGGAGAGGGTTCCGGGCAGAGGGCACAGTGAGTCCACAGATCAGAGATGAGGTCAGAGAAGTCAGGAGGCCTCGGGTGGTGGCCCGCCCTGTGGGTGGAAGTGGAGTCTGGATCTGACTGAGCTGAAAGGCGGCGAAGACAGCACTGGGACCCAGGACCACAGCCCATGGGCTTGCCCTCAGGGCATTCACTTGCCCCCTTAGCCATGCTTTCCATCTCCATGCCAGGCCTTTGAGATAAGCAGGGAGGGGTGAGGAAGTCCCAGCTGGGTGACCTCTGGGGAAATGGAAGCCCCCAGGTGCCCAGAGTCTGCCTCAAGATCCCCTGTGAGTCAGAGTAGCCTGGGGTGAGCGGTCTCCCATCCCTCTCCTTGTCTCAGTGTTCTGCAGGGAGGGGTGGTAACCAGGCCGAAGCTGTCCCCAGGGGGAGCTGGCTGCCAGCTGCTACCACCCCAGAGCTGGGACAAAGAGGCTTCTGTGTGCCTGTCTGCCACCCCTGCCCCCATTAAAGCAGCCTCAGACAGCAGCCTGGAGTCACTGCTACCAGCAGAGGCCCCAGGATCATGGAACCAGGGGGAGGGTTCCTCAACTCCTAAAATAATTCCTGCCTTCTGTCCAAAGCACTCACCCCTCCCTGCTGGGCAGCCTGCAGGTGCCCGAGCCTGGCCATTGGACAGATGGCAAGATTGAGGCTCAGCAGAGAACTCACTGGAGCTGCACCAGGGGGATGCTTGCTGTGTCACGGAACCCACCGGGCTCTTTACCCAGTGGCCCATTTTATTAACTTCTCATAGTGAAGGGAGGTAAATGTCCCCATCCTCCATTCCTGGGTGTGAAGGCTCCCCATTCTCCATTCCTGGGTGTGAAGGCTCCCCATCCTCCATTCCTGGGTGTGAAGGCTCCCTAACCCTAACCCTAAGGCTGCATCATCCTGAATGACTCTAGCGAGTCTCTGGCTACTCACCAGCAGCCGTGCCTTGCCCCTGCCACCGTGTGACCTTGGCCAGTCCTTACCCTCCTCTGGAAGGTCGGGATGGGGTGGGGCTTGTTACCATGGGCATGAAGTGAGATCGTGCACTTTTTGAAAAATAGACTTTATTTTTTAGAGCAAGTTTTCAATTTATAGAAAGACGGGGCTGATAGTACAGAGAGTCCTCATATGTCTGGGCACGCAGCTTCCTTCATTATTCACATCGAAATCTTACATTAATGGGGCACATTTGTTACAGTGTGTGCCAGTGTTGATACATTTTCATGAGCTGGAGTCCATAGCTTATTCAGACTGCCTTAGTTCTTTCCTAACGTCCTTCTTCTGTCCCTGGATCCCACCCAGGATACCACGTGGCATTTAGTGGTCATGTCCCTTCAGGCTCCTCTTGTCTGTGAGTTTCCAAGACTTGCCTTATTTTCAGTGACCTTGACAGTTTTGAGGAGTGTTAGTCAGATGTGTTGTAGGCCGCCCCTCTGTTGGTATCTGTCTGTTTTTCTCATGACTAGACTGGGTTTATGGGTTATGAGGAGAGTTCAGAGGTAAAATGCCATTGTCATCACATCATAGAAAAGTACAGACTGTCAACATGACTTATCACTGTGATGACTTTGGTCCCCTGGCTGAGGTAGCAGACGTCAGAGTACTCCATGGTAAAGTTACTCTCGGCCAGGTGCAATGGCTCACGCCTGTAATCCCAGCACTTTGGGAGGCACTTTAGGATTTGTGGGTGGTCACTCGAGTGCAGGAGTTCACTGGTCAGTCTGGACAACATAGTGAGACCCTTGTCACTACAAAAAAATTTAAAAATTAGCAGGGTGTGGTGGGACATGCCTGCAGTCCCAGCTACTCGGGAGGCTGAGGTGAGAAGATCACCTGAGCCTGGGAGGTCAAGGCTGCAGTGAGCTGTGATGGCCCCACCACACTCCAATCTGGGCCACAGTGGGAGACCCTATCACAATAAAACAAACAAAAAAAGTTACTCTGCTCCCCCTGCCCCACCTTTTCTTTTGAGATGAAGTCTTCCTCTGTCACCCAGGCTGGAATGCAGTGACTCGATCACAACTCACTGCAGCCTCAACCTCCCAGGCTCAAGCAGTCCTCCCACATCAGCCTCCAGCTGGGACCATAGGCACCTGTTACCACACCTGGCTAATTTTGTTATTTTATGTACAGACAGCGTTTTGCTATGTCACTATTGAACTCTGAGACTCAAGCAATCCTCCCACCTTGGCCTCCCAAAGTGCAGGGATTATAGGCATGAGCCACTGTGCCCAGCCTTCCTCCCCTTAGTTTTTTTTTTTTCTTTTTCTTTTTCTTTTTTTTTTGTGACACAGAGTCTCGCTCTGTCACCCAGGCTGGAGTGCAGTGGCACAATCTCGGCTCACTGCAACCTCAACCTCCCAGGTTCAAGGGATTCTCCTGCCTCAGTCTCCTGAATAGCTGGGACTACAGGCACACACCACCATGTCCAGCTAATTTTTGTGTTTTTAGTAGAGACGGAGTTTCACCATGTTGGCCAGGATGGTCTCAATCTCTTGACCTCATGATCCCCCCACTTTGGGCTCCCAAAATGCTGGGATTACAGGTGTGAGCTACCGCACCCAGCCCCCTTGTTTTTGAGATGGAATCTCACCCTGTCGCCCAGGCTGGACTGCAGTGGCGCAATTTTGGCTCACTGCTACCTCCTCCTGCCAGATTCAAGCAGTTCTCCTGCCTCAGCCTCCCAAGTAGCTGAGATTACAGGCCTGCGCCACCATGCCAGCTAATTTTTGTATTTTTAGTAGAAAGGGGGGTTTCACCATGTAGGCCAGCTGGTCTAGAACTCTAGACCTCAAGTGACCTGGCTGCCTCAGCCTCCCAAAGTACTGGGATTCTAGGTATGAGCCACCATGCCCGGCCTCCATCCTCTGTCATCCTGTGCTCTGTTTGGAAGGAGGTCGCTGTACACAGCCCACACTTAAGGAATGGGAAGTTATGCTCCCAGCAATGCACTTTTACCACTTGACAAAGCCCCGGTACGCAGTGTTAACCCAAGTACTGTTTTCTCATCTGTATCATTTTTATTATCCTCAGCTTTCTCATTGTCTGTGAGGATTAAGTGTTGAGGATGATTAAGGAGATAAGATGTGGCCTAGGCCAGGCCTTGGTGCCATTCAGCGATTAAAGGAAATAAAACATTTAAACATTTAAGGCATTGGCACGAGGCCTGGTAGTTATAAGTGCTCAATAAATATCAGGTTTGTTTTTTTAAAAATAGCTGACATCTTAACCCAAAGGAAATGAGGGTGGAAGTCTACATGTAGACTTGTACACCAGTATTCACTGCAGCTTGATTCAAAACAGCCCCAAACGGTAAATGGCCCCAGTGTCCAACCATGCCAGGTGGATAAATGCATCGTTGTACGTCCAGATAGTGGGATACTCATCAGCCCTAAAAACGAGGAACTGCTACTGACCACACAACTGCATGGCCCACACCAGAAGCATTACACTAGTAACAGAAGCCAGGCTCCAAAGAGCACCTACCATATGAACCTGTTTACATAAAGTTCTAGAATAGGCAAAATCAGCCTCTGCTGGTGGGAGGCAGCTCTGTGGTTGCAGGGAACAAACAGGGTTGGAAGGGAGCGTAGGGGAACAGGGGAGCCCACTGCAGGGCTAGAAATGTTTTCTGTCGGGGTCAGCACACTATGGCCTGAGGACCAAAAATACTTGTAAACAAGTATTCTGGGAATGCTGTTGATGTCTGCCTTCACCCTACAGCTGCAGAATTGAGGAGCTGCAGTGGAGACTGCCTGGCCTGCCAACCCTGAAATATTTACTGTCTGTCTATGTCTATTTATTTATTTATTTTCAAGATGGAGTGTCAGTCAGTTGCAATGGAGGCTGCAGGGCCTGCAAAGCCCAAAATATTTACTGTCCATTTATTTATTTATTTATGAAATGGAGTCTCCATCCGTTGCCCAGGCTGGAGTGCAGTGGCATGAGCTCTGCTCACTGCAGCCTCCACCTCCCAGGTTCAAGCGATTCTCCTGCCTCAGCCTCCTGAGTAGCTGGGACTACAGGTATGCACCACCATACCTGGCTAATTTTTTTGTGTTTTTAGTAGGGACAGGGTTTCACCATGTTGGTCGGGCTGCTCTTGAACTGCTGACCTCAGGCGATTCACCCACCTTGTCCTCACAGAGTGCTGGGATTACAGGTGTGAGCCACCATGCTTGGCCACAAACCCCTTATATTCTATGTAAGTATAGAATCTCTATCTTAACCTGGGGGGTGGTCAGACAGGTGTGTCTATGTGTGAAAAGGCTGTGAGCTATGTAAGGCCTATGGCCTTTACTGTTTGTAGGTTATAGTCAATTATAACATAAAATGAGTCAAGGTTTAAGGAGGGGAATGGGGTTGTCCGCATCTCACCAGGAGCCCAGAATTCGGGGAACAAGGAACATGGACTCTGAATCCCTTGCAAGGCCCCACCCCTATTACATTCAGTTGCTTCTCCTCTATCCAGTAGCTATTCCTTTCATGAAGGCAGCATTTTTTAATTAATTAATTTATTTTTGAGACAGAGTTTTGTCCTTGTTGTCCAGGCTGGAGTACAATGATGCAATCTCGGCTCACTGCAACCTCTGACTCTCACGTTCAAGCCATTCTCCTGCCTCAGCCTCCCAAGTAGCTGGGATTACAGGTGCCTGCCACCACGCCCAGCTAATGTTTGTATTTTTAGTAGAGACGAGTTTCACCGTGTTGGCCAGGCTGGTCTCGAACTTCTGACCTCAGCTGATCTGCCCACCTTGGCCTCCCAAAGTGCTGGGATTATAGGTGTGAGCCACCACGCCTGGCCTAAAGGCAGCATTTAGAGATGTCATTAGTCAGAGCTGTGGGGACAGGGCCTTGAGATCCTCAGCTGACCTTGTTAAGCAGGTAAGGATGCTGAGGCCTAGATTAGCCACAGTGTCACACAGCAATATGGTAACTTGATCTAGCTCTGTCATAGCTCTTGGTCACATGGCTTCTTGTCCCTCTTGGTAGACAGAGGCAGTGCATACACAGCATCCCAAAGTATGCAGTAGGAGCTCTAATAATGCCATGGACCTTCTGCAGTGCAGATGAAGGGCATGAAAGGGTGCTGGTAGACAGGCCCCTTCTCATCCCATAGCTGCCAGTTGACTGGGAGGCAGCGGTTCAACTTCTCCAGGCCTCTTTGTTCATCCAAGAAGTGGGGATGACAAATGAGGCCATCTCAGGGGGTGACACGTGCTATGAAAGAAATAAAGCAGGGAGACTGGCCTCAGTGGTTCATGCCTATAATCCCAGCCCTTTGGGAGGCTGAGATGGGCAGATTACCTGAGGTCAGGAGTTCGAGACCAGCCTGAACAACCTGGAGAAACCCCATCTCTACTAAAAATACAAAAAATTAGCCAGGGTTGGTGGCAGGCACCTGTAACCCCAGCTACTCGGGAGGCTGAGGCAGGAGAATCACTTGAACCCGGGAGGCAGAGGTTGCAGTGAGCCGAGATTGCACCATTGCCCTTCAGCCTGGGCAACAAGAGTGAAACTCCATCTCAATAATAATAATAATAAAGCAGGGAGATGTGAGCAAGTGCAGCTGCCTGGGAGGATGGCTTCAGCCAGGAGGGTTGGCTGACCCTCACTCTGAGTGAGAAGGCTGAGGAGGAGCCAGCATAGGGGATCTGGAGTGAGGGTGGGTGCTGGGTAGAGGAACAGCAAATGCAGAAGCCCTTCTCTGGCTTACACCTGCCTCGCTTTCTACACCCGCTCCCCTGCCCCGGCCTGGATCCACCCTCCCCATCACCAAGGAGCAGGACTGCCCAGACCAGAGCAGGGCCATGGGATGCCCAGTCTCTGGGGACTTGCTGAGCCCAGGCCCTTTCCCTCAGCCCAGCCACCATGCAGTGACGCCCTTCAGCCTGTCCTTAAGTGTCTGCATGCCAGGAGGTATAGCTGCCACCTGTGCCCGCGTGCCCTCCCACCCTCATGACCAGGAACTTGCAGGTGCTTGCGTGAAGCTGTGCTGCCCCCCCCCGCCACCCCTCCCAAGCTTGGCATCTATGATGGACACCACAGGGCCTCTGACAGTCTGCGTCAAGCGGCTGCCCTTCACCCCGGGCCCAGGCATCAGGATTGCACATCTATAGTTATTGGCATGTTTACTTTTGTCCCTTCAACCACAAGTCTCACCCAGGAGGCATCCAGGGGCTTTTCTGCAGTCTCCACAGTGCCCCACGACCCTGGTCCCCTGTCACCAAGGGGCTGAGGGCACCAGCAGAACTCAGAACCTCAGACAACGAGTTGACACAGACAAACTGGGGAGGGGCGGGGAAGGGTTTGTCTGAAGCCCCATGAGCCTAGGCTGCATGTGTCACTCACAGCTGCTGTCGTCCCCTGCTGGGTTTTACAACGTTCCGTGAGCTCAGTGTCTGACGTGTTTCTGTCCCTAGTGCTTAACACACAGTAGGTCTTCGTAGAATGTTGCTTAGTCGATTGACTGAATTACAGCAACAGTAATATGTCCTGAGAGCCTACTATGTGCCAAGCACTGCACTTAGTGCTCTGCTGAGTTCCTCACAGGTGCCAGGAGCCAGGATATAGCCACAAACAAAACAGACTAAAGCCCTGGCTGTGGTGGAGCCGACATCCTGGTCAGGGGAGAAAAACAGCAAAAGTACAGTCCCAGAACAATATACGTAGGCGATCAGAAATGCTGGAAGATGAGGTGATACAATTTTCCAGCAGGTGTCCAGGGAGGACATTTGAGTAAACCATCTGAAGGAGATGAGGGAGTGAGTTGTGTTGCATTTTGGGAAAGAATGTTCCAGGCAGAGAGAACAGCAGATACAAAGACCCAGAGGTACGTAAGGGTGTGCAAGGGAAAGGGAATAAGCCAGTAGGCCTGGGCTGCAGTGAAAGAGGAGAGGGATGGGAGGCGGCATGGGGTGGGAGCCTCAGTTTCCATCTCTACAAAGTGGGAATAAAAATGCTACCAACTTCTAAGAAATCGTGAAAATTCATCAGGATCTAGCCTGTAAAGCCCTTGTGCCTGGCATTAAGAAAATGCTCATAAATGTTAGCATCATTACCCCTTTTTTTTTTTTTGGAGTACAGTGGCACAATCTTGGCTCACTGCAACCTGCGCCTCCCGGGCTCAAGCAATTCTCCCAGCTCAGCCTCACGAGTAGCTGGGATTACAGGCATGTGCCGCCATGCCTGGCTAATTCTTGTGTTTTTAGTAGAGATGGGGTTTCACTATGTTGGCCAGGCTGGTCTCAAACTCCTGACCTCAGATAATCCCCCTGCCTCCACCTCCCAAAGTGCTACCATTACAGGCATGAGCCACCATGCCTGGCCGTATCATTCCCGTTTTACAAGACAAAACTGGGCACAGAGAGGCTAAATAACATGTAATGTCATGGCTAGTGACAGTGTCACAGCTCGTGAGTGACAGAACTGGAATTTGAGTCCAAATCTACTGAACCCTCAAGTGAGTGCATGGTGTTGGAGGAAACCCTAATCTAGTTCCCAACAGATTGAGAACAGAAACAAGGAAAAGGCTGCTGGAGACTAGATGATCACGTTTATTACTGATAAAAGGGCTGGGGCTGGGGCTGGGGGTGGAGCAGTGAGGCTTCTATCAGCAGGAAGGTACTTTCTTTCTAACACCAAACCTAGAAGGACATTGCTCCAGTTCCAGGCAACACCGGTGCAGAGCAGGCTTCCCTATGTGAGACAGACAGAAGGGCACAGCCAGCTCCTAATAGGGAAAGATTGGGCTGATCTGAGCATGCCCAGTTTATGCTCTTCAGACTCTCCAAGCAGATGAGTCTTGGCATCTCCCCTGGGGCACAGCAAGTCACAGGCAGGAGTGTTATGCCTGAGGCTCCATCTTCAGGGAAGAAAACATCCCGAGTAGAGAAGGGACACTTTCCCCTCCTAACAAATGAATGAGCAGGCAAATGAGTAAATGAATAAGCAACTCTGACTGGGGGAGGTGCAGGAATGTCCCTTCACTCACCCACTTCTTGTCCACAGTTGCAGGGGCTCTCATTGCTGACTTCTTATCTGGCCTGGTGCACTGGGGTGCTGACACGTGGGGCTCCGTGGAGCTGCCTGTTGTGGGGAAGGTGCGTATGTTGACCCAACCATGTCCTCCAGAAGGAGGTTGGGCTGTATGACCTTGGGTGAGTCCCCTTTCCTCTCTAAGACTGTTTCCCTATCTCAAAGAAGGCACCTGTCCCTCACCCCCGTCCTGCAAGACTAGAACAGGAGTCCATTGGGATTTTGGAAGCAAAAGTATCAGGCTTTGGGTGGTCCAAGAGTTCAGATATGTGCCTGCCTCACCAGAACCCCTGAATTTGGGGGCCACATCTTGCTTTTCCATTGTCTCCCTGCTGCTCCTTGCTTTTTCAACTGCATTTTCTTCTGTATTAGTCACACTTTTTTGGTTTTGACAGAAAATCTAAACTGACTTAGGCAAACAAGGGTACTAATTCATGTAACTGAAAATTTCAGGGTTAGAGCCAAATTAAGGTATGGCTGCATCCAGCAGGACAGACAGACCACATTCTTCAGGCTCATTCTTCTTCCATCTCTGTCTCTACTTTTACCTCATGAGGTGGCCAGTGTGGCTTCTCACTGCCCAGACATGCATCCTTCCAGCTCCTGGGAAAAGCAAACAGCCCTCCTCCCAGGAAAATAGCATTTCTCCTTTCCCATAGTTTCCGCCAACCAAAGTCTCATGGCTCACTCCCATTGGCCCAGATTGGGTCACGTTCTGGGCCCTCATCCAGGCACTGTGGCTAGAGGGAGGAGATGCTGTGATTGGCCAGGCCTGGTCACATGTTCTTTCTCAGCCAGTGGGCAGGGTCAGCCCAATCAGAAGAGCTTGGATTAAGGAGGGGAGGCTGTTAACCCAGGAGGTGCACGGGGTCCAGAGGGTCCCACCTGTTAGTTAGAGGGACCTCCTTAACTGCCTTGGGGTAGGTAGGAAGGGCAGATGTTGTCTCCAAGCCCCCTCACAGCACAGGTAGGGAGACGGCTGGATGAGGTCTGTGTCCAGCAATGGGCAGGGTGGGAATGTTCAGGCATCTCGAGTGGAGGGAACTTAGGAGCAAAGGCGGGAGGTGAGCCCAGGGTGAGTGTGTTTAGGGGTTGGTGAGAGCAGCTGACCACCATGGGGTGACTGCTGGGGCTGTGTCCCCCCCAACCCCAGGCTTTCATCCGCCCCTTCCGGGAGCACCACATTGATCCCACAGCTATCACACGGCACGACTTCATCGAGACCAACGGGGACAACTGCCTGGTGACGCTGCTGCCGCTGCTAAACATGGCCTACAAGTTCCGCACCCAGAGCCCTGGTGAGGTGCCCAGCTAGTGGGCTGGGAGGGGCCATGGGGGCAGAGGCCCACCCTTAGGAGCTTCCTGGGCCTTGTGTGTTTGGCTCCTTATGGTGTTTTAAAAGATTTTTCATTCATTGTCTTCATGTAAAATCCGGAAACCTGACATAAAGATCGGGGTTTCCAGCTTCTCTTGCACAATCCGCTCTGGCCCCCCTGGGTCCATGTTCCCACTTGGCCTCACTGGGTGGGAGCTGAGCTGCAGCCACTGCCTTTGACAGGACGTGTCTTTCCAGTTTACCACCATCCCCACCACTTGCTGCCCTATACCCGACCCACCTTGTTCATTTGTGTTACCTGCCTGGCAGGGCTTCTGGTTTTGCTACCATGGCCTAGTAGAAAACGTCTAGGCTGTGAAAATAGGGCCTATCTATTTTTAGAGGGACTTGTCCCAAAGCAAGTGATTTCACCATACTGAGTCTCAGTTACCTTATCTGTCAGGTGGAGGTAAGGTGGGGCCTGGTCCTGTTCTGGCACCTTAATACCCATTGGTTCTTCGGGCAGCCTCCCGTGGGTAGAGGTGCTGAGGATGTGTATGCAGTGGGTGCTGTGGTACCCTACCCATCTCCTTCCCTGGGGGTGCACCTATCCTCTGCTCCTGTGAGTAGTGGCTGCTGATAGCTCCCAGCTTCTCCAGAAATGGAGCGGAGGTCCTGCCACTCCCCCTGGGATGAGCCTGGAGCCAGTGACTGAAAGCCTCCAAGGCCAGTCCCTTTGCCTCTGAGTGGGTCTAATTCTAAAGAGGCATTCACACCTCAGAGCTCCTTGCAGACACAGGCTGTGGCAGGGCGCCACCCAGCCCATCTTTGCTCTGCTCTTGCCCCACCCTGTCTCGCTTCCCTCCCTTCGAGTTTTTTTCCTGAAGAGACTCCCTTGATAAGTCACATACACAGGAAACTGTTTCAGCCTCCGCTTCTAGGGAACCTGGGCAAAGGCATTATTCCCATTTTCCTGACGGGGAAATTAAGCCTGTAAAGGCAGTCACTGACCCTACCTCATACTGCCAAGAAATGGCAGGGATCGGAACCCAGCTCCAGCTCACTCCTGTCCACGTTCTTAGCCATTATCCTATTGCCATTACACCTGCTTCCTGAGCAGGAGGAAAGCCTGAAGCCCAGGCAGCACCCGAGCTTGCCTGCAGCCTTGCAGGGGGTGGGAAAGAATCCTGTGTGCTTGCACGGTGCAGGAGCCTCCAGGGGCAGGTGGTGAGGGCCAATAGGGGTGGGTTCCCTGTCTGAATGACAGCTGTGCTGGCCCTCCCTCTCCCCAACCTGCAGCAGCCCTGGAGCAGCTGTACCCCTGGGAGTGCTTCGTCTTCTGCCTGATCATCTTCGGCACCTTCACCAACCAGATCCACAAGTGGTCGCACACGTACTTTGGGCTGCCTCGCTGGGTCACCCTCCTGCAGGACTGGCATGTCATCCTGCCACGTAAACACCATCGCATCCACCATGTCTCGCCCCACGAGACTTACTTCTGCATCACCACAGGTGCGGCCAGTGGCAGCATGGAATGGGCTTTCCCCACCCCAGCCACCGCACTACCTTCGAGGTCAGGAGGGCAGAGATCACAGCGGGAGGTCACACAGTCCTTTCCCTCTGGAACAGTCTCTCAGAACGTGCATTTATTGAGTACCTGCTGCGTGCCAGGCACTCTTCTAGGTGCTGAGGACACAGTAAATAAGACAAAGCTCTCTCCCCTGACTTCATGGCATTATGATTCCAGCCACCCATCATCCTGTATTTATTGAGCACCTACCACATGCCACGGTGCTCTGGGCTTAGGCTCCTGCAGCAAAGAAAACAGCAGGAATCAGCCAGGCGCGGTGGCTCACGCCTGTAACCCCAGCACTTTGGGAGGCCGAAGCGGGTAGATCACTTGAGGTCAGGAGTTGGAGACCAGCCTGGCCAACACGGTGAAACCCTGTCTCTACTAAAAATACACAAAAAATTAGCCAGGCATGGTGGCGGCTGCCCATAGTCCCAGCTACTCAGAAGGCTGAGGCAGGAGAATTGCTTGCACTGGGGAGGCAGAGGTTGCAGTGAGCCGAGATCACACAGCTGCACTCCAGCCTGGGCAACAAGAGTGGGTCTGACACACACACACACACACACACACACACACACACACACACACACCCACCCACCCACCCACCCACCCTGGATCCTTGCCCGCGTGGCACTCACCATCTAGTGAGGGAGAGGGAACAAATGAATAAAATATATAGTGTAGCTGATGGTGCTAACTTGCTAACTGCTCTGGAGGAAGATAAAGCAGGGGGTGGGAGAAGGAAGTGGGGGATTTTGCCTTTTAAATGGGATGGTCAGGGAGGTGACACTTGGACAAAGACCCAAGGAGCTGAGGGAGAAAGCCTTGCAGACTCTCTGTGGGAGCGGCACTCCAGGCAGCAGGAACAGTAGGTGCGAAGGCCCTGAGGCTGGCCTGTGCTTGCTTGCTTGGTGTGTTTCCAGCATGGCAAAGAGGCTCGTGACTGGCGTGGAGGGAGTTGGGGGCAGAGCAATGGAAGAGGGAGGAGGGAAGCACGGGAGGGTACAGATGAGAGCAGAGGAAGCAGGAAGCACGCAGGCCAGAGGCAGGAGCGCGCCAGGTGCAGCGGAGGGATGGAAGGGAGGCCACGTGCCAGGCTCAGTTAACGGCCAGTGCGGAACAGGCAGGGCGACCTGAGCAGTCTCTCTGGGGCCAGCTGGGCTTCGTTCAAGCTTGAGCGTGTCAGGGGCTGTCAGGTTGGGCCACCTCAGGCCTAACTCTCAGCTTCTCCGTATATGTCTTTAGGAAACTCACAAACCTCCCTGGGAACCACTTTTCTCCCCCACAAAATATGGCTGCAGCCCCCTCCTTCATATATCACCTTCTCAGCGGGAATGGCAAATGCAGTGTTTGGCGTATAGTAGGTACTTGATAAATTACAGCTACTTTTTTTTTTTTTTTAATCTTTCTGGAAACAGAACTGAGAACCACAAAAACGATTCTTTTTCATGTCCTCAACTTGTGCTCCTTGGAGCGCAGGTGGAGGGGCTAGAATTTAGGCTATTTAGGAGATGGGTTAGCTACTTAAGCAGGCCTGGGTTCGAATCCTGGTTTGGCCACCTGCTAACTGGGAAACTCTTCTCTAAGCCTGTGTGCTCGTGTGGAAAATGGGACTGATATTAGTGTCGACCTCATGGTGAGCTGGAAGGCTGTCAGATTGTGAGCAGTATTTATTGAGCACCTCCTGTGTGCCTGGCTATATCTAGGTACTGAGGATCAGCAGTGGAAAGACATGGTGTTTTGCATTTTGGGGCTGATATTCTAGTTGAGGATTGGGAGGTAAACAAACTCAGAACAGGAAAATAGAGAATTAACGAAGATGATTACAGGTTATCATAAAGGCTATAAAGAAATGAAAGAGGGTGGCCTCTCGTGGCTCATGCCTGTAATCCCAGCATTTTAGGAAGCCAAGGTGAGAGGATTGAGCCCAGGAGTTCAAGACCAGCCTGTATAAGACAAGACCCCCATCTGTATTTTAAAAAATAGAAATAAATAAAGGATAATTCGAGAAACCTGGGGTGCTGCTTGAGTGAGTGATCAGGGAAGGCTTTCTGGTAGAGGTAGCATTTGAGCTGAATACTAAGGCCACTACAGTGCCTGGTACACAGTAAGTGCTCAAATACAAGTAAGTGTGTGGTATATAGTAAGAAAGTAGATGAATAAGAGGGTTGGAGGCCTGAGTGGCCCCCAGGCCAATTGGTGGGAAGCCCCCACTTCCAGTTCCTTGGTCAGTCCCTGTGTCCTATCCTGTACGGACTCGCTCCTCACTGGGCCCCTCCAGCCCAGTGAAGCCCAGCTCTCTCCCAATGTCCCCTTGACTGCTGCTCTCCCATTCAACCTCCTGGTGCCATTTCTACTGCAGGCTGGCTCAACTACCCTCTGGAGAAGATAGGCTTCTGGCGACGCCTGGAGGACCTCATCCAGGGCCTGACGGGCGAGAAGCCTCGGGCAGATGACATGAAATGGGCTCAGAAGATCAAATAACTTCTCCAAGCCTGCTACCTGGTTGCCAACCTTCCCTAGCCCCCAAATCGAAGCCATCTGCCAAATGCCAGCCTCTTTGAGCTAGCCCCTCCAGATGGAGAGGACAAATCCTAGGCTGGGCCTGGGTACCCCGAGCCCACCTCTCATGACACAGAATACTTGAGCCACTGATTTTTCATTTTCTTTCCTCGTCCCTTCCTCAGCCACCTGAGCTGTTCTGTCTGCAAGCCTGACTCTGCAGAAAAGGGAGCCCCCACCCTGCCAGCCTTCCCTGGTAGAGAGGAGGCTTACCCATTCCCTGCACGCCCGCCGCCCCTGCCCTGCTGGGCAGCCCTTCAGTGTGGCTGGCGTTGGGGCCACTGAGTTGCCTCTATCTTTCCCTCCTTGTCTGGCCCCAGTGGTCTGGGGGAGCCCCCAGGCACACCTAAGCGTCTCAGAGCACTGTTCTGCCACAGCCCTGCATACTGACCCCGGAAGCTGGGCAGGTGGACAGCCCCAGCCTGTCTCCCAAGGATGGCGAAGCTCAGCAGGGGTCTGAGGGCAGCCCGCCAGAAGAGGCTGGAATCTCCTGCCCAAGTCTAGACCCCTCCTTCTCCGCTGCCCCCACCCTGCCAGAACTGATGTTTCCAATACCAGGATGTCTTCACAGGGTACAGCCCCTAGAGAGGGTCTTGGTCATTTGGAAGAGGACACAGTATCCCCTCTGGCCAAAGTATGTCAGAGAAGGGAGAGTAGGGCTTTTTTGTTGTTTTTTTTTTTTTAAAGGTGCTTGCTTGTTTAATGTAAATAATAGAAAGCCTTAATATCTTTTCTGTAACACGGAGTAATATTTTAATGTCATGTTTTGGATGTACATAATATATTTATAACAAAGCAGCAAGAGTCTACTTAACCTTGGCTGCCTCGTGGTATTTCCTGGCTGGGTGGGCTGGGGGGTATCAAGGAGCCTGGGGCATGAGGCCCCACTCTCACCTCATTCCCACCTCCCCCTAACCCTGGCCTCAGGATAGGAGCTGTCACCGGAGACAGCGAATTAATGTTGACATCTGCTCCAAAGACTTTTGGAGGGGGTTGGGTGAGGACGGTGGTCTTTCTTGTGGATCATGATGATAAAGTAGTGATGGCTAATCCCTATTTGTGATTTCCTTCAGCAAATATTCACTGGTACCTGGCATGTGCCAGGCTCTGTCCTGTACACAAGTACAGCGGTCAAAGAACCAAAACAGCCTGCCCTGATGGAGCTGACCTCCTGGGGAAAGAGACAATAAACAAATAAATGCACATGGAAATTCAGGTGGTGATTTGTGAAGAAAATCAAACAGGACAGAACCACATCAGAAAAGCAGGGTCGGCACTGCTTTGGCAGGGCAGTCATGGAGGGCCTCTGAACTGAGACCTGGAGGAGGAGATGAGGCCAGCCAGGAAAGAAGTGAGGGAAGAGGCCTCTTGATGGGACAGCAAGGGCACAGGCCCTGAGGCAAGAACAAGCTTGGAGCTTTAAGAGATGGTGAGGCAGCTACTGTGGCTGGAGTAGAGTGAGCTAAGGAAAAATGGAAGACGAGGTTGGGAACACATGGACTTGTTATACAGAGACTCATAGGCTGCGGTGAGTGGGGAGCTGCTGGTCCTTTTATTTATTACTATTTTTTTAGAGACACAGTCATGCTTTGTCACCCAGGCTAAAGTGCAGAGGTGTGATAATAGCTCACTGCAACCTTGAACTCCTGGCCACAAACAGTCCTCCCAAGTGGCTGGGACTAGCATGTGCCACTACACCTGGCTTGGCTATTTTTTTTTTTTTTTTTTTTTTAAAGAAATGGAGTATTGCTATGTTGTCCAGGTTGGTCTTGAACTCCTGGCCTCAAGTGATCCTCCTGCCTTGGCCTTCCAAAGTGCTGGGATTATAGGTATGAGCCACTGCACCTGGCCAGGACATTGTCCACAAATTAGTAAATTGTTTATTCATTGTGCAAGTAATTATAAGGCATCTCTTATGAACTAGGTACTGTGATTCTGTAGTGAACACTACAGAAATAGTCAATGTCTAGTCTAGGCTAGTTTCTACAATATTAGCCAGAAAAAAGAAAGCCTCTTGGGGATGGGGAAATGCCTAAAGGATTCCAAAGCAATCACAGGTAATGACATTTTTTTTGAGATGGAGTTTCACTCTTGTTGCCCAGGCTGGAGCGCAGTGACACAATCTCAGCTCGCTGCAACCTCCGCCTCCCAGGTTCAAGCCATTTTCCTGCCTCAGCCTTCCAAGTAGCTGGGATTACAGGTGCTCGCCATCACGCATGGCTAATTTTTTGTACTTTTAATAGGGGGTTTCAGCATGTTGGCCAGCCTAGTCTCAAACCCCTTATCTCAGGTGATCCACCCACCTCAGCCTCCCAAAGTGCTAGGATTACAGGTGTGAGCCACCACTCCCAGCTGTGACATTTTGTAAAAAAAAAAAAAAAATATGACCCATAATGCCATTTTCCTTTGCCCACCACCAGACTTTTGATTTGTGACTATGCCTGAGGGGACCATACAAGAAAGGGTATTAGAATTCAACAACTCGTAAATGACAGAAAACTAAAGCAGAAGTTAACAGCTAAAATAATTGTATCAGCTCATAAAACGGTAAAGTCCACAGGTGTTCTGACTTAAGGTTTGGCAGGACCCAGGAGCTCACATGATTCATCAAAACGTGGTCTCTCTCAGCTCTGTTTTTCTGAGTTGAGACTTACTGGACTAGCTCTGCAATCTCAGTGGAAAGTGCATTTCCACTGCTTGCAGTGGAAGTCCCAGGGCAGGCTCTCATTGGTCTGGACTAGGCCAATCACATTGGCCAATGGGGTGAAATGCTCTGGTTGCCCGAGGCTGAAAAATGTCCACCTGGATTTGCAGAGTTGTGGTGACCTCTTCCTAAACCGCAGGAGAGAGGGAGGTTCCTAGATCAAAATTAAGGCATTACTACAAAAAGAAGTCTATAGTGGATGGGACAGGCAGCTAAATTCTTCAGAGGCCACAGGAGCAGCCTCGCAACTGTGGTGTCGGTTTCCAGGCCCTACCAATCTGTCAGTTCCCCTGGAGCCAACAAAAACCCTTAGCCTGAGTCCAGAGAGGTTAAGTGACTGCCCCCAAGGTCCGACAGGTACTAAGAGTAGATAGAGCAGGCTTCAGACTCAGACCATTTCACTTCTCAATCCTGGGGGCTGGGGAAAAAATCCATCTCAAAACCAGAAGAAGGTGTGCATTGGGTCTGAGAGTGTTGGGACCACTTGTGAGATCAGGGACTTGCAAATAAGTGCCTATGAGGGCCAGACAGGGAAAAATGCTACTTAATATTACTGAGCACTTAACCTTGTGTCAGACTGTGTAGAGAGCTCTCACATGGCTCCTGTCAAGCAGTCCCTGCAGCTCTGAGAAGTGAGTACTCTTTGCACCATCTGCAGATGGGAAAACTGAGGCACAGAGGTCCTGTAACATACCCAAGGTCACACAACTGGCAGGTGGCAGAATCAGGATTTGAGCCAAGATTTGGCCCAAAGCCCATGTGCTTTAACGCTCCCATTGTGGAGAGGGAGGTGAGAAGGGGGAAGGTGGGGAATGTGGCCGCTATGAGGCCACTGCAGCATGCCTAAGAGAGGGCAGCTGACGCTGGGGACTGGGATGACCTGAAGGCGTCAGGCCCCAAAGGGCAGCTGCTACTCACAGCAGCTGCTTAAACAGGAAGCAGAAATCTAAACTTTAAAAATGCTGGCTCCATGTTTAAAACGTACTGTGGGCAAAACAAAACGGGTGCATGGGCCAACTGCCTGCAGCCTCCCTCCCAGCTGGTGCAGGATGGGTTGGTTTTAGGTGGGCATGTGCTGCTATCTGGTGGTGGCACAGGGTAGGTGGCATGCAGGGCAAACAGATGGGTTTCCAGCTCCACCAGGGGAGCTGTAGTGAACTTGCATGCCCCCCTGTGCTCACCGTTCTTTAGAGGAGGCCTGGAGACACACCTCACAGCACTTGCCCCTGACTTCAACTCCATCACCTCCCCTTTTTTTTCCCTTGAGACAGGGTCTCGCTTTGTCACCCAGGCTGGAGTACAGAGTCATGATCTGCACTCACTGCCGCCTCAACCTCCCAGGTTCAAGCAATCCTCCCACTTCAGCCTCTCGAATAGTTGGGATGACAGACATGCACCACCACCCCCAGCTAATTTCATTTTGTATTTTCTGTAGAGACAGGGTTTCACCATATTGCCCAGGCTGGTCTCAAACTCCTGAACTCAAGCAATCTGCCCACCTCGGCCTTCCAAAGTGCTGGGATTACAGGCATGAACCACCGAACCCAGCCAACCCCCTTTTGATAAACCAAAAATAATTTTCAAGCTACCCTTTTCAATATATATATATATATATATATATATATATATATATATTGCAATAGGCAATGCTTGCATAGGTAAAGAATAAGAATCATGTCAGGTGCATATCATATCAAATAATATAAAAGGGGCTAGAGCAGGGATTAGCTGACCCTGGCTATTGGGCCAAATCCAACCCACCTGCTTTTCTATAGCTCAGCAGGTTTTGTGGGTTATTTTTTTTTAAAGACAGGGTCTTGCCGTGTTGCCCAGGCTGGAATGCAGTGGCACAATCACAGCTCACTGTAACCTCAAACTCCTGGGCTTAAGCAATCCTCCCACCTCAGCCTACCCAGTAGCTAAGACTACAGATGCACACCACCACACCCAGCTAATTTCTTTTGTAGAGATGGGGTCTTGCTATGTTGCCCAGGGTGGTCTCAAACTCCTGGCCTCAAGTGATCCTCCCACCTCAGCCGCCGAAAGCACTGGGATTACAGGTGTGAGCCACCATGCCAGCCACGAGCAGTTTTTAAATGGCTGGGGGAGGGAGAACAACATTTCCTAACACAGGAAATTCAGATTCTAATTTGTAAAGCTGAATTAGCACACAGCCCTGCCCTTCATTTACATATTGTTCAAGGCTGTTTTTGCAGTGCAGCAGCAGAGTTCATGGTTGCATCAGAGACCAAATGGTCCACACAGCCTAAAATATTTACGGTCTGGCCCTTTCCAGAGAAAAGTTACCAACCCCTCCCTGGTCTAGAATGAAGAGTAAACTGCTCCCATTCATGTTCTTTCAAGTACTTAGTTCTCCTCGTTAGAGGCCATCACTTTGACGAGACATTTGCAGTCCTTTACGTAAAGAGGAATTTGTCTGCCCCATTCCTTTTCACACAATATGTAGGATATTATGCACACAGTTCTGCACCTTGCCTTTTTTTACTTAATATATTTTGGAGACGGTGTTATCAATGTTCAAAAAATCATTCTTATTATTTTTACAGCTGCTTAGTGTTCCAATTTCAGGATGGAATGGACCTTTCTTTCTTTCTTTTTTTTTTTTTGAGACAAGGTCTTGCTCTGTTGCCCGGGCTAGAGTGCAATGGTTCAATCCCAGCTCACTGCAGCCTCTGCCTCCTGGATTAAGCTATCATCCTCCCTCAGCCCCCCATCCCAGGTAGTTGGGACTATAGGTACATGCCACCATGCTCAGCTAATTTTTTAATTATTATTATTTGTAGAGATAAGGGTCTTGCTTTGTTGCCCAGGCTGGTCTCAAACTCCTGTGCTCAAGTAGTCCTCCCGCCTCAGCCTCCCAAAGTGCTGGGATTACAGGTTTATACCACCTCACCTGGCTGAGTGTGTTTTACATTTTGATAGTGCATACCAAATTGTCTTCCACAGAGGCCTTGCCCATTTAAGTTCACAGTTTTCAGCATCCCTGTTTCCTCATACCCTTGCCAACACAGCGTGTGATCAAATGTTTTGTTCTTTGCCAGTCTGATAGGTGGTTTTAATTTGCATTTCTCTTACTGTATTTCATTGAATCCAAGATGTCACTGATTCTAAGATGCATCCTGATTTCAGAGATGTTCAAACGTAAAAATGTTTATCTTAGAATCGCTGAAATACAATATGTTGAGTGAGATTGGGCATCTCACTGTGAGTTTAAAAGGCATTTTCATTTCTTCATCTGTTCATGTCCTTGTCCTGTTTTTCTTGGAAGGCAAGGTAGTAGTGGTTAACAGTGTAGGGTTCAAATCCCAGTTCTGCCACTTACAAGCTTGTGACTTTGGGCAAGTTACTTACCATTCTGTGTCTCAGTTTCCTCATCTGTAAAATGGAGATAATAATGGTACCTACCTCATAGGATAGGTGTGAAGATTAAATACATTAGTATATGCAAAATACCATGTTCCTAGAATACAGCAAATGCTCAATAAATATTTGCTATGACTATCTTTTGAGTTCTTTTCTCTTTTTTTTTGAGACAGAGTTGTCTTGCTCTGTCACCCAGGCTGGAGTGCAGTGGTGCGATCTCAACTCACTGCAACTTCTGCTTCCTAGGTTCAAGCAATTTTCCTACCTCAGCCTTCCGAGCAGCTGGGACTACAGGCATGTGCCACCACGCCCAGCTAATTTTTGTATTTTTAGTAGAGACAGGGTTTCACCATACTGGCCAGGCTGGTCTTGAACTCCTGACCTCGTGATCCACCCACCTTGCCCTCCCAATGTTCTGGGATTACAGGCGTGAGCCACTGCACCTGGCCCAAGTTATTTTTTTCTTAATGAGTTGCAAGGGCTCTTTATAAGTTAAGGAAACATCTTTTTTGTTTCTGCCCCAAACCCCTAGTTTTCATTCCTTTTTCCCTGACCACAAAAGAAACATATAATGCAAAATTCAGATATTACAAAAAGTGTGTCGGAAGAAGCCAGTGGAAACAACTCAGATGTCCACTGATAGAGTGAGTTATTGAAGTGTACTAAGACTCCCTGCCCACCCACTCCCACCTCTTTTTGACTGTATATTTCAGAAACTACATCAGACATTAAATAAGATGTCTCAATGCAATGGCTAGACACACCTCAGGGAGCCATGACTCCACATATGTGCCATAGAATTTCACTAGCAAATGCATCACACACCCTGTTTTGTTTTGTTTTGGTTCTTTTGAGATGGAGTCTCGCTCTGTTGCCCAGGCTGGAGTGCAATGATGGCAACCTCCGCCTCCCAGGTTCAGGCAATTCTCCTGTTTCAGCCTCCCAAGTACCTGGGATTTACAGGCATGTGCCACCGCGCCTGGCTAATTTTTGTATTTTTAGTAGAGACAGGTCTTCACCATGTTGGCCAGGCTTGT
Organism: Cheracebus regulus; assembly: GCA_963574635.1. Classification (NCBI taxonomy): domain Eukaryota; kingdom Metazoa; phylum Chordata; class Mammalia; order Primates; family Pitheciidae; genus Cheracebus; species Cheracebus regulus. The sequence goes on along the minus strand of CAUYQU010048762.1, from coordinate 36,999 downwards.
CTCAAACTCCTGACCTCAGGTGATTCCCCCAGCCTCAGCCTCCCCAAAGTGCTGGGATTACAGGTGTGAGTCACTGTGCCCAGCCTCATCACATACCTGTTAACCACACATCCCTTCCCAGGGATTTTCCCCTGTCTTCTGCAAGTCCACAGCCCTTCCTGTCAACAGTTTGTCAGCTTTACTTTCTGTAGCTTGTGTTATAAAAACGGTAGCACAAGGTTGGGGTTTTCCCTTAACTATAAATAGGAAATATGAAGGTTGTGGATAACATTATATAATTTTTTCACCTTTCGAATATACTTGTTCAAAGTATATTCGTGCCTTTTACATCCCAGAGATTCCAAACCAGCCCTAGTGTTTTCCCGCTTGAGAACAGTGTTCATAAATGAACACTGCAGAACAGTCAGGTCTATATGTCTCTCAACTGAACCACTGCATCAGCTTCCTGTATCTATTAGGTATGTTTTTTGCGGTAGGTAGCAAAAACCTATCTTTAAGAACAGCTTAAGCAACAGGCACATTATCTCACGTCTTCAGAAGTCTGCAGGTGAGCAGCCCGCGATCCCTTCAGCAGCCATCACAACCTCAGGAGGGGGTCAAAAATAGGCTTTTTCTTCAGCTTGTTTGTTTTGTTTTGAGACGGAGTCTCGCTCTGTCACCCAGGCTGGAGTGCAGTGGTGCGATCTTGGCTCACTGCTACCTCTGCCTTCCTGGTTGAAGCGAGTCTCGTGCCTCAGCCTCCCGAGTAGCTGGAATTACAGGCACCTGCCACCACGCCTGGCTGATTCTTGTATTTTTCGTAGAGACGGGGTTTCTTCATGTTGGCCAGGCTGGTCTCGAACTCCCGACCTCAGGTGATCTGCCCGCCTAGGTCTCCCAAAGCGCTGGGATCACAGACGTGAGCCAGGAGAGGAAAGTTTCCAAACACCCACCCTGCGATGTGGGGACATGGTGACTGGACTGGCAGAAAACAGTACCCAACACACCTCTCTGGGTTCCCTGCCACCAATATTGCTGCTGTTCAGTTGGGTGTCCTCGCCCTGTCTCCTCGTGACAACCAGGATGCACTTTGTAAAAACATAAACCTGCCCACATTTTGCTTAAAACCTCCTAGGCTCCGCTTCCCTCATCACAGGGAAGCCAGCAGGTGACACAGGGTAAAAAGAACTGGATTCCAAAACTGATTTTACTCCTTCCTTGTTGTGTGACCTTGGAAAAGCCATCTAGCTCCTCTATGCCTCAGTTTTCTCATCTCACAAATGGAAATGATAACAGCTACTTTGCAAGGGTCACTGAGGATTAAGTATTAATAGCAGCTAATACTTGTATTACAGTTAGTGTCAAGCCCTCTTCTAAATTCTCTCGTTCTATTAACCATTTTAATCTTCCCCAAAATCCGATAAAACAGGACTCTTATCCCGATCAGCTGAGTTTATCAGCTCAAGCGCAGAGCAGAGATCAGCCGCAGGCGCCGGGCGGAATCCCGCTCTGGGGACCGGCTGTGACATCCAGGGACGGGGCGGAACTTCTCAGGGGGAGCGTGTGCGCAGGATGTACTAGAACTCCCAGCAGGCATCGCGCCACCGCTGGACTACAATAACCAGAATGCCTCGGGCTGTCCCGCTTAACCTCCTTCCTGCGATGCGCTCTGCACTGGAATTCTTATTGTCAATTTTACTTGCAAGAAGTTTTCTACAAGAGCCAAAGAATTCGTGCGAGTAAACATTTACGGGCATCATGGATAAAAGGCTTGTGTTTTAATCCTCATCCTCCACCTGTCAGCTTTTGTCTCCATTTTCTCATCTCTAAAATGGGGATATTCCTAGGAGTTGCTGCATCAAGTTGTGAGGATTAAAAGCTGGATGTAACAGCTTGATAAAAATCAGCTCTTTTGGTGTCCCTTCCTCCTCCCTGTGCCAAGGAGTTTTAGTAAGCATTTTATCTCCACAGCAATCCCATGAGGTTGATACTACTATCCTCATAGAAGGGGAAACTGATGCCAGGAGAGGTTCAAGCGTCTTACCTGAAGTCACAAAGCAAAATGAGTGATGATGGAAGGCTTGAACCCAGAAAATTTCACTGCAAAGGTGAGTCCATCTTAGGAAACCAAATGCTTCCACTTGCTACTGATACTTTACAGTGACCTCAAGTCCAGGGCAAGTATTTTCTGTGCTCCCCAAAGCAAACTTGTATCACGTGATACCTGAAAAGTCAAGTTGCTTCACTTATAGCCAGTGCTAGCAGCTAGGAACACCTGGCACTTTGAGAGCTAATTATAGCTGAATTTGATGTGGTTGGAGGAATCCAGGAAGGCTTCCCTGAGGGGGTGGTCCTGGATCTGAGAACTAAAGAGTGGGAACAACACAGGCGAAGCCCCTGAAGTGGGAAAGGGCATGTGTTCAGGGGGGCCTTGCACTCCCGAACTCCTGACCTCAGGTCTCAAACGCCTGACCTCAGGTGATCCACCTGCCTCCACTTCCCAAAGTGCTGGGATTACAGGCCTGAGCCACCATGCCCAGCCCTAGGGTGCAGATTTTAAGGAGGCACTCACCTGCAGGGTTGTATAAGTGCAGAGTTAGGACCTGAGTGAAAGCCTCCTTAAATCTGATGATCCCATCCTAGTCCCAGCCCTGGGTGCAGGGCCTTGTGCACATGTGTACAGGCATCCTGGTTTGCCCTGGAGAGCCCTGGTTTCCACTTGTCCTGGTGAGATTATAATAGGTCCCCTTTTAATCTGATGAGTCTCCTCATTAAGTGATAATTCTATGGTTGCTCAACTTGCAGAGTTTATAGGTTATCCAGAGGGAATGGGGAGCCATTGAAGGCTTTAGCTGGAGGGTGTTTTGAGCAGATGTTGGCTGCCATATGGAGAATGGACCATGGGGGAGAGAATGGAGGCTGCTGGGTTCTTCCAGCTTGCCCTGAGTGGAGAAGTGAATGGAGTGGGGAGAGGCAGAGTAGGCACTGTTGTCAGAAAAAGGTGATGAACTGGATGAGCTGGGTGAGGGCTTCCAGCTTCCTTGTCCCTCTATAGTGAGAGTCCTGGTCCTTCTGCCAGTATTTTGCTCTGTGACCTTAAGCCAGTCCCTTCACTTAGCCTCCGTGTCTATATCCATATAATGGCCTCTCCGACAATTTATAATAAAGGGGAGTAACTTCTTGGGTTTATCATTTATTTGCAAATATATTCCCTGAGGGCATTTGCACAAGCTGTTCCCTCTACCTCCCCATTGTTAGGGTCTCTGTTGAAATATGACCACCTTAGGAGGCCCTTCCTGACCATCCTCTGCTGCTCTTTTCTTGGTTTATTCTCTATCAGACTTATACTTTCCAGTTTGTTTACTTGCTATCTGTCTACGACTAGAATGTACGCCCCTGAAAGCAGAGATTTGGTTCTTCAGAGATGTCTATCCATCTCCAGCGCCTAGCACAGTGTCTGGTACATAGTAAGTGTTTAATATTTGTGTTTGGTTGGCTGAATGAATGAATGGATTGGATAGATGGTTAGCAAATGCTTTCTCTGCCATCTTAATGCCCCTAAATCATTTACCTGCACCACTCCAAGCCTTCTCTGGTCAGGGAGCATCAATCTTAGAAGCAAGATCATCTGACCGGGAGGGTGATGATTCAAATTCAAATCCGAACCTGGAGGTTCAAATTCGGTCTGTCTCTGCCACTTAACAGCTGGGTTTAGATAAATAGCTTAATCTTTCTCGGGTTCATTTTTCACATTAATCCTGAACTTGTGGAGATGTGGTGAGGATCTAGATAGGAACTAAATAGGAAAAAAACCCAAGAGAATTCGGCGCTTTTGGTTTGAAGCTATCTTTTCTTTTTCTTTCACAATCGCGCCTTCCCAAGCCTCGTCACCCCTGCCCTTCTCACTAAGAACGTCAATGCCTCCCTCGCAGCCGATCTGGGGGGACTTGCAGGTTGCTGAGCCCTCGAGCCCGCAGATATTTCCTTTCTCTAAAAGGGAAGGAAAAGAGCCTCCCTGGCCGCGGGTCGCGCAGGTCCCAGGAGCGGGCGTCAGCGGCGGCGTCTGTGCGTGGCCGCGCCTGCGCATCAGGACCGGGGGACGGGTGGGGGGTGAAGAAGGGGCCGGCCTTCAAGCGACAGCGACGCAAGATGGCAGCCACCACGGGCTCGGGTGAGCGGGGGCGCCGGTCTCGGCCGGCCGAGGGGGCACGGGCTTGGGCCGGGGGCCGGGGACTCTCAAAGGCTCTTGCAGCGGGGCCAGGGTCCCCGCGCCACCTCTGTCCGCTGGGCTCCGCGGCAGCCACCGGCGCGGCCTGACCGGGGGAGGAGGAGCAGGCGGTGGCCGGAAGCACGGGCGGGGGCCTGAGGGGCCTGTGGGCGGCGCGGCGAGGCCCTGAGACTCCCCCGGGAGGCGTGAGGGCCCCGCTGCGCTGCCGGGGGAGCCGGAGTGGGTGAGGAGCGAGCTCCGAGGCACTCCTGAGGATACCGGGGCTGGCGATCCTTTAGAGGCGATAGAGGGGTCCCCTAGAGGGGGAGGCGCCCCACAGCGGATGGAAGTCTCATACTGGGTGCCAGGGGTGCGGCTGAGCGGGGCCTTGGGATGGCTGTCTGGAGGGGACATCAGAGAAGCCCCTCAGGCTAGTTGGGAGGAGGAAACGGGATCCTGAGGGGGTGACTTGAGATGATACCCTGTTGGTTGAGGGGACGGCTCCGGCGTTAGTTTTAAGAGCTGGGGTTAGCTGAGGAAATACCTATGTCGACTAGAAAGGAGGAGCCTTGGAGCGGCTGCATTTGGGGAGAATTAAGGGGATCTCCGCAGGATAAGTGAGAGGGGAGAAAAGGATTCAGATGCCAAAGGGACCTGATTGGAGTGATGGTGAAATGACCCCATCATTACCAGTCCCCTCCCTGTTCGAGGAGACAGATGGATTGCTCCAAGTGAGGTTTCGGGGGGCAAGGTCCAAGTGGGGCACTTGGTGGAAGACTCTGATACTGGATGAGGAAGAACAGGTGAATTGAAAACCCGGAGGGTGTCTCTTTGGGAGTGGGGACTCCACTAAGGGAAGCCCCTGAAATGCGTGGGAAAAGGTCGGGTTCCAGAGATGTTTCCTGTAAAGGAGAAAAGTCTCCTCTTCTTGAATTGAGTGAGGGAAGCATACCCTAGAATTGTCTTTTCTGTGGAGACGCTCACTCTCCACTCCTTTGATAATTGGGACAGATATGTGGCTGATGGGAGTAGGGAGATGAACAGATGCAATGGGAACTCTTGGGTGAGGCTGCACCCTCAGGTGCCTGGCAGTGAAGTTGGCCAAGGAGGTTCTCTCAGATGGGGTGAAGATGAGTTACCTCTGATGGAGGAAGCAAACAGAGGCCACAGTGTTCCCCACGATGGGCCTGCAGGGACACCAGCCTGCAGTTGGACACTGCTGTCTAGTGGAATACAAGAGCACTTGGGATGGTTTAGATAACATAGAACAGGCTTTGAGGTGCCCAAAAATGGACTTCCCAAAATTCTTTTGTCTGTTTATTCAACAGATATTTACTGAGGGCCTATTATGTCCCATCGTGGATAGCAAACAAAATGGACACAGTCTCTGCCCTTCAGGAGCTTCCATTCAAGACAGGGAGAAGGCTGTTAAGAAGTAAATAATAAGACAATTTCAGATAGCAGTAAGTGCTACGGAGGAAATTTCGTGAGATGATAAACAGTATGAAGAGCCTGGGTACAGCAATCGTTGGGGCATTTTAAGGCCACAGCAGCAGCTTCCCACAGTGTTGGGAAGGAATTGGTGATCCAAGGGAAATAGGGTGAGGGGAATTCTTTACAAATGTTACTTCTCTGTGGTATCAAGGAGCCTTACTTGTCTGATGGTTGGGGTGAGAATAAAAGAAATTGAATGTAGGGGATCTGACTGAAGTGACCCACCACAAGCTGCCTTTTGCATTTAAAACAGTGGGGTTGGCCGGGCGTAGTGACTCACGCCTGTAATCCAAGCACTTTGGAGGCCAAGGTGGGCAGATCACCTGAGGTCGGGAGTTCAAGACCAGCCTGACCAACATGGTGAAACCCATCTTTATAAAAAAAAAAAAAAGAAAAGAAAAACAGTGGGGTCTTCTTGCAGCACAGTGGAGACCATGAATCCTTTAACTCGATTTTGGTTTCAGCTGAAACAGTGCTGAGTCAATTCATTTACCATGACACTGCCCCAGGCACTCCCAGGAGAGAGATTCTGAGTCAGGCCAGACTGCTGGGGAAAACTTCTCACCAGAATAACACTCCTGCCTGGTGGTAATGAACCGAGAGGCCCGGTGTGCTGGTGGTAACCAGCAATAAGGTGTTGTTGCAGCTCAGCCCTGTTTGCAGTCACTCGGTTGGTATACCTACAATCTGGGTTAACAGCTGCCCAATTCTAACTTGTCAAGACCCTGACTGTTGAAGAGTGAGTGGTTCATAAATGGCTATGGTGATCAGATAAAATGTCAGCTGCTGTCTAGTGCAATACAAGAGCACTCGGGATGGTTTAGATAATGTAGAACAGGCTTTGAGGTGCCCTAAAATGGACTTCCCAAAATTGTTTTGTCCATGTATTCAACAGATATTTACTGAGAGCCTATTGTGTCCCATCGTGGATAGCGAACAAAATGGACACAGTCTCTGTCCTTCAGGAGCTTCCATTCAAGTCAGGGAGAAGGCTGTTAAGGAGTAAATAATAAGACAATTTCAGATAGCAGTAAGTGCTACAGAGGAAATTGTGTGAGATGATAAAAAATGTCTGGAGAGGTGGCCAGGGAAGGTTTCTCTGAGAAAGTGGCATTTCCACTGAGGTAAATAATGGAAAGAGCCAACCCTACAGTGTCATAGGCAGGAGAGAGGGCGGACTGTGAGTGCAAAGGCCCTGTGGTGAGACTGAGCTTGGCATGTTGAAAAAACAGGATAAAAGGCCTTACTGTGCAAGCAAGGCTTGTTAAGGAGATGAGTTGGAGAGACTTGGCTTTGGATTTTACTTGGTGTGAGGGGAAGCCAACAAGTGTCTGGTATGAAGTAAGCACTGAGTAAATATTTGTTGAATGAATGAATAAGAATCTTAAAAAGAGGGGTATGACAAGGTCTGACCTTCCTCTAGGCAGTGAAAAGAGTGCCGGGCGCTGAGTGAAGCAGACCTTACTTAGGTTAAGCGAAGAGTTATATGCCTCTTTGCTTTTTAGCCCTGAGAAGTATTCCAGGTGTAGTCAGCGGCCCTGAGGCCTTCCTTAATCAGGTTTAGAGTGAGACTCTTGATTAATCTGTGCCTCTGGTTGCCAGGAAACAGCTGTGAAGCCTTTGAGTTCCTGTAAGGGCTGAACTTAGTTTTTTATGGTCACTGCTTTCAGCTTTTGGCTGCACCACCTTCCCACTTCCTTTGGTTCTGCAATGTGTGATATCTACATATGTCTTAGAGGGTGGAACTGTGAAAAGCCCACCACAGATCCTCAGAATGCCCATGTTGTGACAGGTGACTTCCTCCTGCCTTGGCCAGGATTGCAGCACATCAAATAGTGGCCCTTGGTTGCCAGGCCCTTCCTCTCGCTCAGCAGCCCATGGGCTTGCCCAACATTTAATCAGAAAGTGAGTGCTAGAGGGGTAAGCCCTGGTGGGGCTTGATTTTAAATTTGCATACACTGATGTGACCTTATATGCACATTCAGCTTATAAAAACTTAACCATGTGGGCAGCAGAGATTAGTCTTCCCTTCTATTCAGGGGTCTTCTCCAGAGAGAGCTGGAAATGAATGAAAACTCATAGTCCTTTAGTTGGTCTCAGTTCCCGTGTGTCTCACTGTGTGAGCACCTTATGCCAGTTGGGATTAAGTGCCTTTTGTACAACATGGGCTCTACTCTCAAGAGAACAGCTTCACATTGTGCTCAGCCAAAGAAATAGCAGCCTGCCCCAGTGATGGAGAGGAAACTGGCTTTGTTGGAGTAGTGCAAGCTATTATTTTCTTAAGGGATTACCAAGGTTAATTTTGATGATCATAATTTCCCCCTCCACATTCACTTAAAACCACTCTATTTCCCTCACCATATTCTCTTTTCTCTTCATATCTCTGTCCCTCCCACCTCCCCCAAAGTGTAGCTCTGTAGCAATTTGATAAAAGTTGAACACAAACTATGAAGTCAGGAATCCTCTGCCCACCTCCCCCTAAGTTGTAGCTCTGTAGTAATTTGATAAAAGTTGAACACAAAATACGAAATCAGGAATCCTCTGCTTAATTTTGAAGGGCCACAGTGAAGTTTAGAGCAGCACATTTGATGAAGTAAATATTTGAATACGATTACTTTTATATTGTGGATAGTGCTTTAGAGCGCCCCACAGACTTCGACTTATCTGTGATGCTGTCCATTTAACTCTCCACAGCCCAGTCACCAGCCAGTGGGGCAGTATCCACCCCACAGGATTACTGAGGGAAGAGCCAAAAGCCAGGAAAGACTGGTGGTGCTCCGACTAGAGCCCAGGCTTTTTTTTTTTTTTTTTTTTTATTTGAGCTGGAGTTTCATTTTTGTTACCCACGGTGGAGTGAAATGGCTCAATCTCAGCCCACCCCAACCTCTGCTTCCCGGGTTCAAGCGATTCTCCTGCCTCAGCCTCCCCAGTAGCTGGGATTACACGCATGCACCACCATGCCCAGCTAATTTTATATTTTTAGTAGACAGGGTTTCTCCATGTTGTTCAGGCTGGTCTCAAACTCGCGACCTCAGGTGATCCATTCACCTCAGCCTCCCAGAGTGCTAGGATTACAGGCATGAGCCACCGCACCTGGCCCTCAAGCCCAGGCATTTTTTACTCTCGTTCCCTCCCCAGCCTAGTACTAGCCTGCTCTAGTACCTTAGGAAGGAAATAGAAAAAGCATGGATTTAGGTATATGTTCTTCCTAGGTCTTGGAGTGTTTAATCTTGGAGAGAGAAAGGGCTTTAATAAGAAGTGTCAGGAACCCTTTTATAGCATCTCTGGCCACCGTTTGTCCTCTTCTGGGTTATATGCTGTCCAAGGAAAGTGAGGTCCATTTTTAAGGAAGCATGTGCTTATGTTTTATACTGAATAACTCACAGCTCTTGGGCTTGGAGCCCCATCACATCAGGTACAATGTCGTTCCTCATCTTTATTTACATGAAGCCATCAGACTTCTTTTCAAGTTGCACTCCTAGGGTTTAGTAAGTGCTAGACACTGTATTAACTACATGATCTCACTTATCACAGCAACCCATTGAGGCAGGTATCTATTGTGAAGGTGAGGAACAGGCCAGGAGAGAAGTGACTAGCCTGAGGTGCAAAGCCGGGATGCCAAATTGGGACAGTGATGCTTCAGGATGGCCCTATGATCGTTCTTCCAGCCCTCATTGCCTGTTCTCTGAGGTAGGCCTCTCAAGCATCTTCAGCCATTGGGATGTCTGTTATTACTTCTGCCATGGCTGATCAGTTTATTCATGGGTGGATAGCAATGGCCTCTCAAGCAGTAGTCTTTCGTCATCTTCACATCCACCCTGTCACAAGTCCAGTAGGTGCAACCCCAGCATAAATGCCAAATCCTCCTTTCTGTTTCCACTCTTTCATCCTAGTCTTACCAAACCATCTTTCTCTTGCCTGGAAGATGGAAAAAGCCTCTTGCTCTCAGACTTGCCCTTTCCATTTTCTATACAGGAGACAGAATGATCTTTCACAGACATAAAACAAAAACTGGCACTCCCCTTCGGAAAGCCCTTCCCATTGCTCTTATTATGGAATAATCCATCCTTTTTCCGTGGCCCACAAGGCCCTGCCACCCAGACTTCATGTGGTATCACACACATCTCTGATATTGCTGTGTCCTCAGATCTTCGTGGGCCTGACTGCTGTAATTCAGGTCACAGCTACCCAGAAAGGCCATCCCTGAGCACTCCATTCAATAGTTTTTTAGTCATTTTCACAGCTTCTTGTTTTATTCTCTTTCTCTAAAGCACTTAACCTTACCTAAGGTGTTACTATTCGTTTTGTTGCATATTTTCTATGCCTTTTCACTGGGGCAAGATTGTGTCTCATCTTCTGCTGCGTCCCTAGCACCAGCACAGTTCTGGATGAAATAGTAGGACAAATATTTGTCAATGTTGCAGTGAGTTAATTCTGGATATCTTTGATGTATCCAAATGGGTACATTTGACATTTATGGAGAAACAATGTAACTAATAGGGCAGAGGCAAAAGTGGCTATTCAGTCTTTCAAAAAACTAAAGCTCTTATCCTTATTAGGTGGTATTTATAGAGGTACTTGATCGTAGAATTAACTATCCTCCCCTTCCCCAGTTGTCCTGACTCATTTCCCACATCTTACTCTTTGTTTTCCCTCTTGTCAAAGAAAATCTGATACTTGGCTTTGGTCACTGACCCTAACAGCAGAACAGAGGGTCTTGCATTCTGTCACCAGCTGTTGTCAAGTTGTTGGACTGTAAAGAATGACAGATTGTAGGCTGGGCGTGGTGGCTCATGCCTGTAATCCCAGCACTTTGGGAGGCCAAGGCAGGTGGATCACCTGAGGTCAGGAGTTTGAGACCAGCCTGGCCAACATGGTGAAATCCCCATCTCTACTAAAAATACAAAAATTAGCCAGGCATGGTGTTAGGTGCCTGTAATCCCAGCTACTCAGAAGGCTGAGGCAGGAGAATCACCTGAACCTGGGAGGTGGTTGCAGGGAGCCGAGATCGTGCCATTGCACTCTAGCCTGGGCAACAAGAGTGAAACTCCATCTCAAAAATAAAAAAAGAAAGAAAGAATGACAGGTTGCTACTAATTCTTCCCCTACAATTCCCCTAGAGCATTGGGTCTCAAACTAATGTACTTGAGAGTCACCTGGAGGGCTTGTCAGATTCTTAGGCCCACTCTTGGAGTTTGAGATTCAGGAATTCTGGGGTGGAGCCTGAGAATGTACATTTCTAGTGAGTTCCCAAATGAGGTCCAGGCTACAGTCCGGGGACTAACTTGGAGAACCACTGCTCTAGAGGAGAGAACAAGATCTCCTGGGCAGCTAACTAGACAGCCAGACTGCACTTGGCCGGTTGCTCAGAAATAAAAGTTACCTCCTTTTGACTTTATATCCAGTTTTCAGGGATGTTGAATCCCAGTGCATCACCTTCCAGACCTCATTTTCTGAAGTGGGAGCAGCATCAGATTTCTAGCTCAGTTCCCTGTCTTCCCTGACTCGGCAACCAAACCACTTTTAACTAGCAGCTTTCTTATCAGGAGAAACCTCTGAGCTTCTACCATTTTAATTCGAGACCTCGGCCAGGGTTTTCCAAGATTGACATGCTGTGGTAGCTGCTGCTTGGTGGCCATGATTTTCCCAGAAGATGTTTTAAAGGACTTCAGAATCCTTTTTGTGCCACAGATATTTTAATATGTTGCTGTGTTTCAGATTACTGCATTACAATGTTTTACTGTGACGTGGTATACAGTTCTATCAAATATTCATGCTTTTTCAACCTGGTTGCCATATTTTGTTTGTAATATCCTGCAACTGCTGACTTTTCCGTTTATATTTAGCTAAGAGAATAACCGGCTGACTTTTGATACTGACACAGATCCAGGAAAAAGCCTTCTGGAAAGAATAATTCTGCAGTAATAGGAACAAAGATTTTCTTCAGAAAGTCTTGGATTACTATGATATTTTAGCACCTTGGTGAAGTTTTCTTAATATTTTCATGGTTTACTTTTTAATAGTCCATTTGATTATACTTATCATTAGCTATAGATTCTCCTAGCTATTATAGAGCCTGTAGGTCTCTTGGTTTTGCAAGAGTATAAGAGCCTTCCCCTCCGACCCCACCGAGTCTCTGTTGCCCAGGCTGAAGTACAGTGGCATGATCTCGGCTCACTGAAACCTCCACCTCCCAGGTTCAAGTGATTCTTGTGTCTCAGCCTCCTGAGTAACTGGGATTACAGATATATGCCACCACAACCGGCTAATTTTTGTATTTTTAGTAGAGATGAGGTTTCACCATGTTGGTTAGGCTGGTCTCAAACTCCTGACCTCAGGTGATCTGCCACCTTGGCCTCCCAAAGCGCTGAGATTACAGGTATGAGCCACTGAGCCTGGCCTATAAGAGTCCATTTTTATGTCCTCCATATACTTGATGCTGTTTCTCCAGCTGCCTTTTTGGTTTCAGATTCACAAAGAAATATTGGGAATCTTAAAATTTATGTTGGTTCAATTGATTAAAGTGCCAGAGGATCAAAACATATGTTCAAGCATTCTTGGATTTTCTCATCTGCTATGCTTCTGTTCTTTGGCATATATGGGTTTAATTTTTTAATATATTCACTAAAATGTTTTGTTTAATGTATCATGATTTTGAACTTAAACTCTATTTAGGATAGGATGAGCTTCTCACTTGTCACTGATACATCCATATGTCTGCAGGATCTCTGAATTCCAACAGTGTTTGCACTTCTGTCCCTGGAGCAGACTCTGAAGTTCTATAACTAGAGTGTGGTTAGGCTATTTGGAATTAAATGGTCTTTTGTTTTATAGAAAATATTGATGTATTAACTTTGTATGTAGTTTTTAAATGGTTTGAAGTATTAGTAACTTGCTTTCGTGCACATTTTATGAAACAAAGTTCATGAATTCTTTTATTTGCGTGGTTTGAGGGGGAAGCCGGTTTTCCCTCATTAAAAAAAAAAAAAAAGGTGTAAGTTTCCCTAAAATTCTCATTCATTACAAATAAAACTAGGCTGGGAGCAGTGGCTCATACCTGTAATCCCAGCACTTTGGGATGCCGAGGCAGATGGATTACTTGAGATCAGGCGTTTGAGACCAGCCTGACCAACATGGAGAAACCCCATCTCTACTAAAAATACAAAAATCAGCTGGGCATGGTGGCACGTGCCTGTACTCCCAGCTACTCGGGAGGCTGAGGCAGGAGAATTGCTTGAACCCAGGAGGTGGAGGTTGCAGTGAGCCAAGATCGCACCACTGTACTCCAGTCTGGGTGACAGAGCAAGACTCTGTCTCAAAAAATAAATAAAAATAGTTATCAAATTTTACTTATCTCAAAATAAAAACACCTTAGGTATGTCAGTTATATGGTATCAGTGTCTAACAGGAGAGAAAGGAGAACTGCCATTTCTTTTTTTTTTTTTTTTTTTGAGATGGAGTCTCGCTCTGTTGCCAGGCTGGAGTGCAGTGGTGGCTCACTGCAACCTCCACCTTCCGGGTCCAGGTGATTCTCCTGCCTCAGCCTTCTGAGTAGCTGGGATTACAGGCACCTGCCACCACGCCTGGCTAACTTGTATTTTTAGTAGAGATGGGGCTTCATCATGTTGGCCAGGCTGGTCTCGATCTCCTGACCTTGTGATCCACCTGCCTCAGCCTCCCAAAGTGCTGGGATTACAGGCATGAGCCACCACGACCGGCCTGATACTGCCATTTCTTCAACCAGAAAACATTTATTGATATTGAGTACCATTATATGTCAGACAATATATCAGATTCTGGGGAGGTGGGATTGAATGAGTCACAGCTCTGACTTGAGAAACTTAGAGTGAGTCAGTCAATAAAAAAGAAAGAAAATGTAAAGAAAAAGTACAGCGCAGGCCTGTGTGGAAGTCAAGGTGTATGGGACAGTGGGCTCTGAGAATGCCTCTCCTGACTGCCTGGCTTCTAATTAAGCTTTATAGCTTTTAAAATTATTATAGTTGTCCGGGCATGGTGGCTCACACCTGTAATCCCAGCACTTTGGGAGGCTGAGGTGGGTGGATCACAAGATCAGGAGATCAAGACCATCCTGGCCAACATGCTGAAACCCTGTCTCTACTAAAAATACAAAAAATTAGCAGGGTATGGTGGCACACATCTGTAGTCCTAGCTTCTCAGAAGGCTGAGGCAGGAGAACTGCTTGAATCAGGGAGGCAGAGGTTGCAGTGAGCCAAGATCATGCCACTGCACTCCAGCCTGGGTGACAGAGCGACATGTCATCTCAAAAAAAAAAATTTATAGTCAAGCCAGGCACGATGGCTGATGCCTGTAACCAAACCGTGGGAGACTGAGGCAGGTGGATCACTTGAGGCCAGGAGTTCGAGACCACCCTGGCCAACATGGTGAAACCCCGTCTCTACTGAAAATTAGCTGGGTGTGGTGTCAGGCACCTGTAATCTCAGATACTTGGGTGACTAAGGTGTAAGAAACACTTGAACCTAGGAGATGGAGGCTGCAGTGAGCCAAAAACCACACCACTGCACTCTAGCCTCGGTGAAAGAGTGAGACTCTGCCTCTTAATACATAATTTTTCTTGGCCTTTAAAATTCATACCAAGCCCCTTTGCTAATCCTTATAATATTAAACTCCCTGTTAATGGTGCTGTGAAGGTTGCCCTCTTGTATTTTCAAAAATAAACCAGAATTAGAATTTGTGACATTAAGAGTTGTTCATTCTGAAATACTATTCCTAGCTAATATGTAGCCATCATTCATTCTTTTTTTTTCTTGAGATGGAGTCTCGCTCTTTCGCCCAGGCTGGATTTCAGTGGCACAATCCCGGCTCACTGCAACCTCTGCCTCCCAATTACAGGCATGTGCCACCACGCCAGACCTATTTTAGAGAAAATTCCCTTATCTTTTAGTGGATGATTAGACCATAGACCTAAATTCTGGCTCCACAGCTCTCTAGCAATCTAGCTTTGTGCTCAAGCAAGGCACCTTGAACTTGAGTCAAGCAGGAATCACAGCATGCCTGCCTCCACAGGTGGCAAGGGAGAATACATGAGGTAAGATCTGGAAAGCGCTTTATAGAATACCTGGCACACAGTAAGCTCGCTGCTGAATCATCTCCATCAGCAAATTGTATTATCTGTCATAAAACAAAAAAACCTCACCCTATATCCCCCTCCAGCTACTGTCTAATTTCTTTGTTGCTTAGTAGCAAAAAAAAAAAAAACTTCAGAAATGCTGTCTAGACCCCTTGTCTGGATTCTTCACCTTACCTGCACCTATTCCAATCAAGCTATTCCACCTAGTCACTCAGTCAGGGCACTGAGGAGCACCCTCTAAATCCCACAGTCAGCTCTCAGCTTCCGACCTATTACTGGAGCTTTGGGCAGCATCTGATCATTTCTTTTATTCTTGCTTCCTTGAGCCTCCACTTCTCTTCTCACTGGCTGCTCTGCCTCACCTCCCGGACCTCCAGACTCTGGCGGCCAGGCCTCAGGGCACAGTCCACCTTTGAGGTCTTCTGTCTGCGCCATTCTCCAAGCAGTTTTACCCAGCCCAAGGCTCTGAGTAAGCTAACAACTCTCCAATTTATATTCCTAATCAACTGCCTCTTAGACATCTCACACTTAAAACACCTCCAAGACAGAATCCCCTTGCACTCTTCCTCTGAAAACAAAAACTACCCACTCCTCAAGCTCAGTATCTGACACAAATACTGCTCTGGCCAAAAATCTTGGAGTCATGACAAGTCTTTCCCTTATGCCCCCTATCTAACCCATTTCCAAATCTATCCAACATCTGGGCATTTTTACCATCTCCTCTCAACCACTGCTCCCAGACTCATTCATTCTTTCAATAAGTATTCGAGTGCTTACTCTAGAGGGCAAAGCACCCTGAGGCATTGGAGAGTTGGCAGTGAACAAAACAGATGAAGTTTTACTCTCATGGAGCTTAAGTTCAGACAGGAGACAGATAGTAAACAACCAATAAAGTGGAAATGAATATATTTACAGTATCAAGTGGCAGTGAGTGCTATGAAGAAAAATAAAGCAAGATAAGGGGATGGACAGTAAGGGAACCAGTCAGCCATTCACAGCTCTGGGACAGAGAATTACAGGGTGAGGGACTAGCAAATGCAAAGGCAGGAAGTAGGAATGTCTCCTCAGAAACTTAGAGAAGGACTGGTGGCTGGAGGAGGATAGGGGAGCAAGGCAGAGTGGCACAAAATGGTGTTGGCAAAGCAGGTAGGGCTCTGTTGTCCAGGTGACAAGTTTGGGGGTGCAACGGGAGGCCAAGAGTGGACTTCCAGTAGGAGAGCGAGGGTGCCTAGTTTATCTTTTAAGAGCAGCACTGGCCAAGTGCAGTGGCTCTGCCGGGAGGCGGAGGTCGCGGTGACTCGAGATCGCGTCACTGTACTCTGGCCTGGGCGATAGAGTGAGACTCTATCAAAAAAGAAAAAGAAAAAAATATGTATATGCGAATAGAGCATTGCAGTTGGAATACATGCCATAGTAAACTATGTGCATATCCAGGGAGATAGAGGAAGACAGAGGTTCTGTATCCTTACCAACTCTAATACATTTCTTAAGATGTCACTTACCATCTGCATGAGTTTGCTAGTGCTGTCATGACAAAATGCCACAGACTGAGTGGGGGGCTTAAACAAGTTTCTCACAGCTCTGGAAACTAGAAGTCCAGGACAGGATGTCAGCAGGTTTTGTCACATTGTGAGGTACTGGGAATTAGGACTGCAATGTATAAATTTGAGGGGAATACAGTTCAGCCCATAACGCCATCTATGAACAGGTACCTCAGTCATCAGCCTCCCTAAAAATATTATTCTGAGCTCTCTTGATCTTCATTTTTATTTAGTGCAGGCTTATAAATTAACCAGTAGTAATGCAAAGTGATTTCCACCCCCCGCCCCCAGCCTCATTAGGATTATTAAATATTTAGATTGAACTCTTTTGAATAATAATTGTGTTGTCTGGCTTTTGCCTATAATCCACCACTATCTTTCAGTTTTATGTTTGCTGGAGGAGACTTAATCCAGCATAATTGAATAATCCAGTTGGCTACTCTGCAGATGAAAATGCCAGTATTTTCCAAAGAAGCAATTCAAGTATGCATGCAGATTTTTGCTGTTTCTTTTCAAATGCCACATGTAGTAGTATTTAATATTTTTATTGCAGTCAACCGACTCTCTTGCTTACATTTATTATTTTTTTAATTTTTTAATTTTTTTGAGACAGAGTCTTACTCTGTCGCCCAGGCTGGAGTGCCGTGGCATGATCTTGGCTCACTGCAACGTCTGCCTCCCAGGTTCAAGCAATTCTCCTGCCTCAGCCTCCCGAGTAGCGGGGACTACAGGCACCTGCCACCATGCCCGGCTAATTTTTTGTATTTTTAGTAGAGACTGGGTTTCACCTTGGTAGCCAGGATGGTCTTGATCTCCTGACCTCGTGATTCGCCTGCCTCAGCCTCCCAAAGTGCTGGGATTACAGGCGTGAGCCACCGCGCCTGGCCGCTTACATTTATTTTAAAAAGAAACTTTTACCATTATTATAAATGGGAAGTTAGTATATTACTTGCCTTAAATAAGTTATTCTTAAACATACATGACCATAAAATGAAGTGTTCAATTACATACCACCTAAAGTTGTCTAATATACCACTACCAACTCTGTCCTTCAGTTGCTCAGACCAAAAACCTGGAAGCTGTAGTTGACTCTTCTCTCTCACACCCCACAGGCAACCTCATAGCAAATCTTGACAGCTCAAACCTCTAAAATGCCTAGAATTACGCTGTTCCTCACCCTTTCCTGCTATCACCCTGGTCCAAGTGGTATTATCTTTTGCTAAAGTTATTGTAGTAGCTTCTTAGCTGCTTCTGCCCTTGCTCACTTCACTCTCTTCCTCACACAGCAGTCTGAGGGATCCTGTTAAAAACAAGTCAGATCGTGTCACTCAGTACGAGTTGGCATCCTTCGTCTCCTCTTGCTTGCTCATCTTCCTCACTTGATTTGAGCTAACTTGCCCTCCTTGCTGTCCTCTGATACCCTAAGCAAGCTTCTTTCTGTTTTAGGGCCTTTGCAGTTGCTATTCTTTACTCTGTCTCAAAGACTTTCCCCTCAGCTATCCAGAAATCATGCCCTCTCACCTTCTTCAGGTCTTTAGTTATGACACCTGATTGCACTTTTTCTTGATCCCTCTATTGAAAAGTACAGTCCCTCCCCTATTACTCCCTGCTCCAGAACACCAGGATCTGTCATACTATGTAATTCACATATTGATTTTTGTCCACTATATGTCTCCAACTAGAATATAAGCTGCATGAGGGCAGGCATTTTTGTTTTATTCACTGCTTGTTCTTCAGTGCTTAGAAAAGTGTCCGATGTATCATAGGTGCTCAAATGTTTATTCCAAGGGAATTAGTAGCATGTGTCCTACACTTGGGGAAATACACATACTGGCAACACTCCCACAATCTGGGGTCCCTTCGGTGAGCCTCTCTTCACAGTCACATAGTGAGTCCTATTTGTCTCTGAGAGTCTGGCCGATTGAGAACTCAGCATTTAAGGCAGAAAGCTTGAAACTCGACTGGATCCTGAGGTTTTTTCCAGAGAAAATAGTGCAAATGCTGAGGAAAATGGGGGAGGAAGGAGAGACAGGCAGGATTGGTTGAGAGAGCAACCCTAGGAGAGATGATTTGTTCCCCAAGCACAGGAAGAAAGTTCATCTCTCTCCCTGCCCATACCCTCATCCCTTGTCTGGCCCCAGTACCTAGGTTCTGTTCTGGAAGATGCCTAGAAATGGCTGAAGCCTCAGCCTGAACCCGGGACTGTGGCTTGAACCTATGAGATGTTTTCATGCATTGCTTTCAAGAGCTACTTGCCAGGCTTTGGGATTTTTGGAAACAAATTAGAGAACCAGCTATTCCCTTTTAGCTTTTTTGTAAGTTAAAAGATAAACTGTCGATTAAATAATTGAAAAACAATATAAAATTTTATTCTTGGTGCCTTGAGTTGACTCTTAGTTGATTAAGAGGATACCATTTTTATTTGCCATATCCATGGCGACTATTCCTCCTAAAGGCTGTTTAAGAGTCATGCCAGCAAATAGTCACACTCTTAGCCACTTGTCTTGCAGGGTGCTTTTGTTAGCACTTGATATTGATGGTTTTCATCTCAAACTGGTTGACTCCAATTCATAGACATTTAGACATGTAAGCCCCTTATGAGATTTGTCCAGGGGGTGGGAGTGGGTTTCTAAGTTTGGTTATCTAGCCCTGGTCACTTCACCTGTCACAGAACCATGTGCTCCTTCCCTCTGGTTGTGCTGATTGATACTGATAACTTTGTAAGTGGCAAGTTAGAGGTGTGATAACTTTCCATGATTTTTTTGCATGTTAGCATCTTTATTCCCAGGGAGTGATAATGAGCAGCTAGCTCTAGGCTTACAAGTTCCCCTGGAGTTGCTGGTGTCTTGAATTTCTTTCCATTTATTTTAGGAGTAAAAGTCCCTCGCAATTTCCGACTGTTGGAAGAACTCGAAGAAGGCCAGAAAGGAGTAGGAGATGGCACAGTTAGCTGGGGTCTAGAAGATGACGAAGACATGACACTTACAAGATGGACAGGGATGATAATTGGGCCTCCAAGAGTAAGCGTCGAGCTACGGCTATAAATGTCAATGTCTTAAATTCACTGTGCCTCCTTTTAAAAAATATTAGCCTTATCACGGAAAAAAGCTCACCAATGGTATATTTTCTGAAATGTGGCTATTCTTTTTTGACCAGTTTCAGTTTATATATTTGAACCTCCTCTGATGCTGTTTAACCCCTCTAAATGGTAAGCAAAAACCTGTTTAGACTCATAGTGTGAATTTATATGACAATGTAGACAGTGAGGTGTGAGGTCATTGCACCCTCAGATGTCATTCAGAACAATCTCTGGGCTAACCAAATAACTAGGTCCTAGGTATAGCCAGCGTTCCTCAAGCCGGTCTCCAAATGAACTCTAGAAAGCCTTCCCACTTGTGGTTTTTATTTGCTGTCTCCCAGGTCTGTCGTGCACCTGTATCCTAATTCCTTGGGTCATTTAGCAAAGGTCCATTGCCAGCCTGTCAGCTCCTGGTCTATTCCAGGCACTGCTAGACCCAGAGGCCTTTGCAAAGAAGACCAAGACAATGAGGATGGGGAAAAGTGACCTCTTTTAGAACTTCCTGATTTGTGAGAGTTCCCAGTCTTCATAATGCCAGCCAACTGTTTTTTGAGGACACATAGTAAACCCTCAACAAATGTCACTTAATACTCATAAGACCCTATTGTTAGGTGCTGCTTTTGTGTAATTGCATTCCATTATACAGATGAGGAGACAGACTCAGAGGAGTGAAGTCTCTTGCCCAAAGTCACATAGCTGGTAACCCCAAAACCAGATCTGTCTGACTCCAGAGCTGTGCTCTTAACCATGGTGCCATGGTGTCTCCCTTTTGTCTACATTTTGAGTTTTCATTTGTTACCATTATAGAAGATACTAATCAAGTAGCAACTTGATGTAGGAGTCAAGAAATTGATTTCCATACTGTGACACACACTTCAGAGAAGCAGCAAGAGCTTCTGCCTGAATGTAGCAAGACCTGTCCTGTGTCTGCTTGTGTTTAAGGATGATGACAACAGTCATTCATTCTTTTGATTATGTGCAAGACTCTGCACTAGGACTGTGGGACTAGAAAGACATGTAGGGCATGGCCCCAGCTGGAACAGGGATGAGTGACGTGTTCGTTAAGTGTTAGGACACTAATGTTCATCTCAGACGGTCATCAACACTCATGGTGAATGATTGGCTTTGCCATTTAATACTGCTTCTTGAGTCATTTTGTGACCCTATAGTTTTGTGGAGTTTTAAAAATATATACGTTCAATCTGTTTTTACTCACTTCTTTATGCTTTTTTTCCTATGAAAACCAGAATTTTCTGTCTGTTAAATACTGGGGAAAACCCAATATATAAATCCTGTTTCTCCATGGAGATCGTTTTCTTTGCTGTCTCTGAAGGTCCATTATATGCTGAATCCTTCACCGCATGTCTTCTCTTCCTAAGAATGATTTGGATTTCTTGAGGATGAGGACTGTGCTTCCTTCCTTACTTCCCAGAATACCTAGAAATGACTCAGAATGGGATATTCAGTAGATTTGTTAATCAACTTACTGATTTACGGGTTCTAAAATGTTGAGAATTGAACCAATGTACCAATCATGATACACTAAATACCACTGAATTGTACACTTTCAAAAAAACACACAAAACACGGAACCAGTAAGTTCTGTTGAAAATATTCTATCCACCTAAAACAGCTTAGGCTACTCTGAGTTTTAGTTTATCTCTTTCCAAAAGAGGCTTTGGAAGTTGTAATGAGTAGCTATGGTGTGCCAGGTGTTTTCCATATATTTGTTTTTAGTAACAGCTTTATTGGGATAGAATTCCCCCTTTTAAATGTACAATTCAGTGGTCTTATCATGTTCAGAGTTGGACAACCGTCACTAATTTCAGAACATTTTCATCACCTCAAAAAGAATCCCCTGGGCCGAGCACTGTGGCTCACACCTGGAATCCCAGCACTTTGGGAGGCCGAGGTGGGTGGATCATAAGGTCAGGAGTTCGAGACCAGCCTGGCCAATATGGTGAAACCCCGTCTCTACTAAAAGTACAAAAATTAGCGGGGCATGGTGGCGGGCGCCCGTAGTCCCAGCTACTGGGGAGGCTGAGGCAGGAGAATCGCTTGAACCCGGTAGGCAGAGGTTGCAGTGAGCCAAGATCGTGCCACTGCACACCAGCCTGAGCGACAGAGCAAGAATCTGTCTTAAAAAAAAAAACAACTTGGTAGTCACTCCCCATTCTCCCTGCCTCATCCCCCACTTCCCGTCTTTGACAGTCATCAATCTACTTTCTAGCTCAATGAATTTGCCTTTTCTGAACATTTATTATGAATGGAATACTACAGTATGTGGCCTTTTGTGACTGGCTTCCTTTGCTCAGCATAATTTTTTCAAGGTTCAAGAGTATTGTAGCATCTATCAATACTTTATTCTTCATATGGCTGAATAATATTCCATTGTACAATATGCCATATTTTGTTTATCCATTTGTTAGTTGATGAACATTTGGGTTGTTTCTACCTTTTGGCTATTATAAATAATGCTTGCTAGGAACATTTATTTAGAGGTTTGTATGTGAATATGTGTTTTTTTGTGTGTGTGTATGTGCGACAGAGTCAAGCTGGAGTGCAGTGGTGCGTTCTTGGCTCACTACAACCTCCATCTCCCGGGTTCAAGCAATTCTTCTGCCTCAGCCTCCCCAGTAGCTGGGACTATAGGCGTGTGCCACTATGCACAGCTAATTTTTGTATTTTTAGTAGAGACAGGGTTTCACCATGTTGGCCAAGATGGTCTCAGTCTCTTGACTTTGCAATCCACCCACCTCGGCCTCCCAAAGTGCTGGGATTACAGGTGTGAGCCACCGTGCCCAGCCACATTTTCTTTTTTTTTTTAAGCTACACCTGCTGTAATGGGATGGACATAGTTTTTTGTTTTTGGCTACCTAATTTGTCTTACTTTGAAGATGGACGTCTGTTTTTGTTTTTTTGTTTGCTTGTTTGGTGACGAAGTCTCACTCTGTTGTTGCCCAAGCTGGAATGCAGTGGCGTGATCTTGGCTCACTGTAACCTCTCCCTCCCAGGTTCAAGCAATTCTCTGCCTCAGCCTCCTGAGTAGCTGGGATTACAAGCACCCGCCACCGGGTCCAGCTAATTTTTGTATTTTTAGTAGAGATGGGGTTTTACCATCTTGGCCAGGCTGGTCTTGAACTGACCTCATGATCCACCCACCTTGGCCTCCTCAAATACTGGGATTAAAGACGTGAGTCACTGCGCCTGGACAGACATATATATTTTCAATTCCCCTTGGTGTATACCTAGGAGTGGAATTGCTGGATCATGTAGTAACTGTGTTGAACATTTGAGGAATTGCCAAACTGTTTCCTAAAGTGACTGCACCATTTCACATTTCTGCTAGCAATGCATGAGAATTCCTTTCTCCACATTCTCACCAACACTTGTTACTATCTTTTTTTTCTTTTCTTTTCTTGTTACTATCTTTTGACCCCTGTAGTTTTTATTATCCTGGTTCCCCAAGGTTAAAAAGTAAGTCATAAAAGGAACTATCTGCTTGTAGATGCTTCCTGTGACCAATCTTTTATGATTAGCATATGAGCTATATGCTGTGTAACTGGAATATCCACAGTTATTAAAGCATCTAAATAGAGCACTTGAATAACTCATCTCCATATTATATTTTTGTTATTATTTTACTCAAAATTTCAAAGGTTTGTGCCATATGACCCAGGAATTATTCTAGGGACTTACTTTCCAGTTTCTCTTGAATGTGTTGCCCAAAGGCAGCGCACAAAATTACTTCCTGCAGCAGAATATTGGAAACAACGTTATTGTCTTTGAGTACACCATATTATGTCCTGTTTAGCTGTTGAACAATGAGACAGATGTATGTGTGCTGGAATGGAATGATCTCCATGATATTGTGAAAAAGTAAATTATGAAGCAGTAGACAGAGTATGCTGCCAGTTGGAGTGGGGGGCAGTGGGCAGAGGAAGAGGTCATCCATACACTTGTGCTGTGTGCCTAGAATACCTTTGGAGGAACGAAAAAGAAGCTGCTCACAGTGATTGCCTTCTTCAGAAGGGAGCTGGCTGGTTTAGGGCTGGAGAGGAAAGGAAACTTACTTTTTATTATATACCCTTCGGTACCCTTTGAATGTTTTGTGCTGTTGGAATAGTGCCCCCACCTTTTTTATTTTTTTAAGAGAAGCAAATCCTCCAAGCCTAAAAACAAAGCTCTGACCCAACTACTCCTTGTATAATTCTGGCAAATGTCCGGCCATCCACAGCATTAGACATGGAGTATTTCTACTTTGATCACAGAAGTACTAACGATAGTCAAGTTATATAGAGCAGGGTTTCTCAACCTTGGCATATCGGGCTGCCTTTTTTCTTTGTCATGGGGGTGCTGGGCCTGTGCATTGGAGGCTGTTTTGCAGCATCCCTGGCCTCTACTCACTAGATGCCAGCAGTACCCCCTGCCTCCATTGCAACAACCATGAATGTGTCCAGACAATGCTTGATCTTCCCTTCCGCTTCCCAGCAGAGGGCCAAAAATTGCCCTGGTTGAGAAGCACTTTTGTGCCTCTGGAGTTCTCCAAAATAGTGTTTTTTCTTTTTTCTTTCTTTTTTTTTTCTTGAGATAGAATTTTGCTCTATTGCCCAGGCTGGAGTATAGTGGCCTTAACTGGGCTCACTGCAACCTCCACCTCCCAAATTCAAGCCATTCTCCTGCCTCAGCCTTCCGAGTAGCTGGGATTACAGATGTGTGCCACCACACCTGACTAATTTTTTGTATTTTTAGTAGAGATGAGGTTTCACTATGTTGGCCAGACTGGCTTCCAACTCCTGACCTCAGGTGATCTTCCCACCTTGGCATCCCAAAGTGCTGAGATTACAGGCATGGGCTACTGTCCCTGGCCAAAATAGTGTTTTATGTGTGGGTTAAAGCCTGGATGTGTGTTTATACACTTACTTACCCTGAGTACTGGTACCCATGCTTCAGAGGAACCGAACATAATTACAGGGATGTATGAAGTAAAAGGCAAGTGATTCTTTCTCTGATTCATTGTGCTAACCATTGAATGAAAACTGATAAGTTGGTGTGTGGTGTGTTTCTACCCACTTTTGCTGTGGGTATGCAAATGTAAATATATTTTTAAGAAAAATGGGATCTTCCTATGCATAATGTTTTACAGCTTAATTTTTTTCACTTAATAGATGGTGGACATCTTTCTATATGAGTGCATATTGACCTCTTTTTAAAAAGCTTTTAGTTATATGACTGATTAATGAATATATTCTCGTAAAAATTTTCAATGACAAAAGGCCAGGCATGGTGATTCACACTTGTAATCTCAGTACTTTGGGAGACCAAGACAGGTGAAATCACTTGAGGTCAGGCATTCGAGACCAGCCTGGCCAACATGGTGAAACCCCATCTCTACTAAAAATATAAAAATTAGCCGGGTGTGGTGGCACGCTCCTATAGTCCTGGCTACTCGGGAGGCTGAGGATGGAGAATCGCTTGAACCCAGGAGACAGAGGTTTCAGTGGGCCAAGATCATACCACTGCACTCCAGCCTGGGTGACAGAGTTTCAAAAAAAAAAATTTTTTTTTTCAACAGTATAGAGTATGTAGAATAAGAAGTTAACTTAGTGCCACTTTAACTCTTTGTGTCAGTCAGGAAAAGAGAAATCATACCAGGTAGTTTTTTCCCGAGCTTTATTGAGGTATAATTGATAATAAAAACTGTATATATCCAAGGTATACAGTGTGATGATTTGATCTACATATACATTGTATAATGTTTACCACAACCAAATTAATCAGTGCATCCGTAACCACACATAGCTACCTTGTGGGTCTGGTCTGCCTGTGGTAAAGAAACTTAAGATCCACTCTTTTACCAAATTCCAAGTAAACAATGCAGTATTATTAACTGTAGTCACCATGCTTTACATTAGATTCCCAGAACTGACTCACAACTGAAAGTTTGTGCCCTTTGAGCAGTGTCTCCTCTTACACGCCGGTCCCTATCAACCACTATTCTGTTCCCTGCTTCTGTGAGTTCTACTTTTAGATTCCACATGTAAGTGAGATCATACAGTTTTTGTCGTTCTGTGTCTGGCTTATTTCACTTACCATAATGTCCTTCAGACTCATCCATGTTGTCATGACTGGCAGGATTTCTTATTTATTCATTTATTTATTTATTTATTGAGATGGAGTCTTGCAGTGTCACCTGGGCTGGAGTGCAGTGGTGCCATCTCAGCTCACTGCAACCTCCACCTCCCAGTTTCAAGCAATTCTCTGACTGGCAGGATTTCTTACTTATGGCTGAATAATATTTCATTGTGTGATTTATGCCATTTTTTTTCTAGGACACTTAAGTTGTTTCCATATATTGGATATTGTGAATAATCGTGCAATGAGCACAGAATTGCAGATTTCTCTTTGAGATACTGATTTCATTTCCTTTGGATCTATATCTAATACTAGGCAACAGAGATAATTTAAAATAGGAAGTTGATCAAATAGACGTTGGACTGAAAAATCACAAAAGGCATACTGTGGGAAAACAGAGATACTGCTGCAAAAGCAGTAAGCACTCCCGGGGGTTGAGAGGTCAGTAGAAGAAGCTCGGGCTGTCAGAACCTAGCACTTGGGAGAGAGGTGCCCTCTGCTGCTGCTGCTGGCACCCGTGAGGCAGGGGCAAGGCTAGTTAGGGGAATGCAAAAGACACTGAAGCCCAGAACCAGCTCTTGGTGCCGAGGTGAGGGCTCATACTGGGGAGATGCCTAAAGGAACAGCAAGCAAATGTGAAGGAGCAAATGCCTCCTCCTTTTTATTAGAATCGTGTGGTTAATTTGACCATTCACTTCAAGTGCCACCCAAATATTCTACAACCTAACTAGAGAAGTGAAAACATAATATGCCTAGAGATGAGCCCTGTGCTCACTCAGAGGATACCATGAGTGTTGAGAAGAGGGAGAGTCTCTGTACAAAGGGTAAATGTGTCTCCTCGCTGTGCAGAGAGGTGCCTGTTGGTGCTGGTTAGGAAGTTCCAAGCCTGCTTCTCTCTGCTCTGCTTTGGATGTTGAGACTGTGACTCTGCACACTACACCTTTCCTTTGTCAGCTGGCTTCCTCTTAAGGTTCCACCAGTCGGGGACACAAGAGAGAGCCTGAAAGGCATGGGGAAGGGAAAGGGGATTTGCTGCATCTTGTTTGCCTGTTTATTCTGTCTGTACCACCCCGGCATCAACAGTGGGTTTCAGCCTCCAGCTTTTTGGGGACATTCACAAAACCAGCCTCATTACATCCCCCCAGTTCCCCTCCTTGGAGGTTCTAGCGACAGCCAGGCAGGACCCCCTCCTCAGAGATCTGAGTTCAACTCTGCAGACTTCTCCTTAGCCTCCAAGCCTGGTGATAAACTCCAGTTATTCCCTTCATTCCCCGCCCTTAAGTTTCCATCCTGTTTCATTTCATGATTACTTCTGTGTTAGCTTAGATTCCCTTTTTTCATTTTCAGTCCACTGATGCCTGTTTAACCAATACCTTATATTAAATTCCATTATAAAATCTAGTGTGAAGTCTTTTTTCCTGACTTATCCCTAACTGCCATATCCCCACTCTTCTCCCCAACAGTAGCTGTGGTCTGCATTCTAACATAGCGTGTACCCACATTGTACATTAAATGTAATTTGTATATAACTACGTAAGATGTGAACTGAGTAGCAGGTGACTAGTTGACCTAATGTTTCCTTTTTGTATGTTTAGATTTTGTAATTTTCTTTGCATATTTTTGTAATTAATACCTTATTCCTTTTCTTATATCTCATACTTTTGTGTGTGTGTGTAGTGACACAATCACAGCTCCCTGCAGCCTTGACTTCCTGGACTCAAGTAATCCTCCTGCCTCGGCCTCCCAAGTAGCCAATACCACAGGCGCACCACCACATCTGGCTAATTTTTTTTACTTTTTGTAGAGATGAGGTCTCACTTTGTTGCCCATACTGGTCTCGAACTCCTGGGCTCACACAGTCCTCCTGTCTTGGCCTCCCAAAGTGCTGAGATTATAGGCGTGAGCCACCGTGCCTAGCCTAGATCACACATCTTTAAAACAAATTTTATTTTCTAACTTACAGGCTTATAGAAAAGTTGCAGAGGTAGTACAGGAAATTCCCCATATGCCACACCCCACCACCATTTTCCCTGTCACTAGCATCTTATGTTAGTATGGTACATTTGTCACAACCAATATTGATACATTATTATTAACTTAAGTCCATACTTTATTCAGGTGTTCTTAGTTTTCACTTGTGTCTGTTTTTTGTTCCAGAATCCCACCCAAGATACCATGTTACACTTAGTCATCATATCTCTGGCTCCTTGCAGCAATGACATTTCTCAGGTTTTTCTTGTTTTCGATGCCCTTGGCTGTTTTGAGTAGCACTGGTCAGGTATTTTGTAGAATGGCTATTGGAATTTGTCTTTTTTTTTTTTTTTATGATTAGACTGGGGTCATCTCATATGTACACATTTGGCCCTGGAAAAGTTTGTAATCTCTAGGCTCTGGGCCTGCTGTGCCTAATGGATGAAATAACCTGTATGCACACAGATACACCCAGAAATGGAAGAAAGTGTATGTCTGCTTTTATAGATTATACATATGCTGCAATGCACTGTCTGTACCTGGTGCCATGTTTTCCAGTCCTTTCCAGTGTCTGTGTGCCTGAGGAGCGTCCGTTGGCCTTTGAGAAGGCTACAAAGTCTCCAGATTATATGAATATGCCATGTTCAGATAGTCCCTTCCAAGTAGATATTTGGATTGTACTTATTTTTGTTATTGCAGACAATGCTTCACATTTTGTGCACAAGTATGCGTCTCTCTGAAGGAAATTGCTAGAAGGGGGCCTGCCGGTCTGAGCATGCCCATTTCACATGTTGATGAGCACTGCCAAATGGCCCCACAAAGCATGAGCCATATCAACAAAGTGGAAAGTGTTTGTTTCATGATGAAATAATGAATCTTAAGAGCAATATTCCTCACAGACACAGAATGTTCCAGCAATGCTCCTTCAGGCACATTTCCTTTGCTGAAACCTTTTTAGCAGGTCCCTTGAGTACTTATGAACAAAATAAAAGGAAAAAAAAAAAAACAGAAACTCTCTTTTCTATTAAGTCTAGCTTGGGGCTCGTTTTTTTGAGATGAAGTCTTGCTCTGTCACCCCAGGCTGGAGTGCAGTGGCACAATCTCAGCTCACTGTAACTTCCACCTCCCAGGTTCAAGCAATTCTCCTGTCTCAGCTTTCCCTGGTAGCTGGGACTACAGGCGCATGCTTCCATGCCCGGCTAATTTTTGTATTTCGAGTAGAAACAGGGCTTCGCCATGTTGGCCAGGCATATCTCGAACTCCTGACCTCAGGTTATCCACCTGCCTCAGCCTCCCAAAGTGCTGGGATTACAGACGTGAGCCACCACGTGTGGTCTTAGCTTGGGGCTTTTAAATGACCCTTCAGGTGTGTGTGATCACTTGACTTGAGGCTTTTTTTTTACAGTGTTCCAGTGAAATTACCTGATGAACATCAGTGGTGAGAAATTTGATAGTTCTTTTCTTCTTCTTTTAAGAAATTAGTCATGCCATGGATGTCTTTAAATGTCAACAGTAATGTTAAGACTTAATGTATGCAATAATCAGAATCCTCTTACTAAGCTGCCTACCTTCTTAGCCATTTTGACACTATTTTTTTTTTTTTTAATTTTTGTTTGAGACGGAGTCTTGCTCTGTCGCCCAGGCTGGAGTACAGTGGTGCAATCTCGGTTCACTGCAACCTCCGCCTGCCAGGTTCAAGCAATTCTGCCTCAGCCTCCTGAGTACCTGGGATTACAGACATGTGCCACCACACTGGCTAATTTTTGTATTTTTAGTAGAGACAGGGTTTCGCTATGTTGGTCAAGCTGGTCTTGAACTCCTGACCTCCAGTGATCCACCCACCGTGGCCTCCCAAAGTGCTGGAATTAAGGCATGAGCCACCACGCCCGGCCTGACACTATTATTAATAGATAGAATAATCAGTGAAATCTCATCAGCACTGATAAGCTGTAAAACATGCCAGCAAATGACTGACTTAGTGCATCCCAGCCTCCAAAATGTGTTACCAAAGATTTTAAGACTGAGTTTGGTAATTACCATGAGTCCATGCACCTCAGAAGAGACTTTTTAATGTAGGAAATTTCATCCTTGAACTGTATGACAAAACCAGGGAGCATGATTTTGCTCCATTTGGGATCCATCAGTCAACAGATACTTATTGAGTATGAAGTTGATGGAGACTATGATAGGTTCTGAGGATGGATCTCATATCACATTTCCCATAAATCTGTATGTGAGTCATGCCCTTATTTGCTTCCTACTTGTTCTGTTTCTTCCTTTTTTTTTTTTTTTGTCTTTAAGGAAATGCCTTAATTGCAATTAGGTGTTCTTTTTTTTTTAAGGAAATGCCTTAATTGCAATGAGGTGATCATTTTATAATATAAAAATGTGAAGAGAAACATTTATTCAACACACATTTGAGTATCAATTCAGTTGAGGGTCCCTGTCAAGGCCCCCACCCGCCTTTTACTGTGTTTAGTGAGGGGGTCTGATGCATGACTGAGCCTCAGTTGGGAAGGAGCTAAGGGGATCGGGAGGACTCCACGTGTGAGAGCTCCACGGTGGAGAGAACTTGGCAAGGTTGAAGAGGAATGGCGGGCAGGGGAGGGAGAAGATCGAAAGGAGAGAAGGTGAGGCTGCCCCGGTCAGTCTGGAAACTTCAGCTTCCTCTTCAGGTCACTAGGAGCCATCAGAGGGTTAAGCCAACAGAGACAGCTTCCTGTTTTTAAGAGGTCAGTCTGGCTGCTGTGCCAGAAGCAAGAGAGAAAGAGTCTTGGGGGAGTTCAGAAGAGGTGACAGTGGTGGAAGAAAGTGGAGTGATACCGGGTGTCTTTCGGAGGTAGAAGCAGTGGGACCTCCTGACCATTGGGAGGTGGTGGAGGGTAAGGGAAAAGGGAATCGCGTGCCTGCTAGGTTTTTGCTTTAGCTAACTGGGTAAATGCTGATGTCACTTACTGAGGAAGAAGAGGGCAGGTTGAGGGTAGGTGGAAATCTACAGTTTTGGTTTGGTTATAGTTTGGGATCCCTGTGGACAAGAAAAGTTTCTGTGGGTATATTATGAATGCCTTCTGAATTAAGCAAGGGTTTAAATCACATCCTCTGATTTATTCTCCTCAAAGACCGCTAGATGTCGCTGTTCGCACAGGCGCAATTACTTGTGCAGCACAAGACTCCTTTACTGAGGAGAGGGCACTGATCCCTGAGAGGAACCCGCAGGAGGGTAGCCCCTGCCTTTGAGGGGGCTACTCTTAACGGGGAGACATCACCCTTCAGTGTGGTCTTCACGTGTGTAGCAGTATGACTTCACATGAACAGAAAGCTAGGGACACTAGGTGGTGTTTGAGCTGAGTCTTCAGGGTTGCCAGGCATTTCGGGTGGGGGCAGGGCGCTCCAAGCAGAAGGAACAGTTGGGCAACAGGGCACGTCTCACTGCTTATAGGGTAGACGGTACGGCGAAGAGGTTATTGGCATAGGGGGTTGGAATTTTTCAGTGTTTCTCAACAAAGGCACAAATAGCCTTTTAAGAAGGACTGTTCCCTATGCCACCTTACCCACTGAATGCCAGTAATCTCTCAGGTCAGGCTACAAAAAAAAAAAAAAAAAAAGACTGCAGAGAGGGATGGAACACCCCAGTTGAAATCCCTTACACAATACCTAACCCCAGAGTGATGGAGAAGGGGGAGGCAGCTCTGGGTCTGCACCCCTCCCTCATCTTGTCTTAATTTTGAGGCTCTCTAAAGCAATGGTCTGTTCTGCGCTTTGCATATAGTGGTATTTGATTGGCTGATGATCCTGGTGAGTGGACATTTAGGATGGCTTCCTAGAATAGAGAATGTCTCTTACCATTCCCCAGGGAAGTACTGAACATAGAAACGGGTCCCTCTCATTATTAGACTCAATACTGACTTAAAACTTTATTGGTACTTGCTTAAATGTTCCATCTTCTTTTTATTCCCCCAAGGCCCAGAAGTCATATAAACTAGTATAGGAACTAGTATAGAACTGCTGACCTATCACAGAACAAGTAGACTCCATGGTGGAAGGAGATGCATCAGTTCTACAGTCAGTGATACGTGGGGTTTCACAAGCTCTACCTTTTTGAATTCTTTGTTTGTAATTGCGTGACATCTCTGTACCCTTTTTTTCCAGACAATTTATGAAAACCGAATATACAGCCTTAAAATAGAATGTGGACCTAAATACCCAGAAGCACCCCCCTTTGTAAGATTTGTAACAAAAATTAATATGAATGGAGTTAATAGTTCTAATGGAGTGGTAAGTTGTTTTTTCTGTCCCCACTTGTTCCTTGGGGTTGACGATTGCTTTGTACTTAACATCAGGAGCTTTTGGACTGGGCCCAGTTCCGTATGTTCTTTGGTTATTTGATGATAAACTATCACTGTGCATAGGAGCCGAGATCTGGGGTGGGGCCTGTTTCCCAATTATATCTGGCGCTCACTCATACAGCACCTACCCTGGGCTAGCTCTGTGCTGGTCGCTTTGAGATATGAACTCTTTCAGTCGTCACGTCACCCTATGAGGTAGAGATGAGGAAACTGAGGCACACTTGAAAGATCTTGCCCAAGGCTACACCTTTACCCCCTGGGCCTAATTTTTTTCCTTTAATGGCCTTGCTTTTTTATTTTTACTATCATAAATGGAAAACCTGTCTCAGTTGTCATAACTGGGTAATAATGGCAACAGTAAACATTACAAAACCAGAGCAATGTTAATACCTCTTTACTCCATGTGTTGTTTGCCAAAGGCTTTGAGCCTTTGAGGCCTGCTCTCCTGTTCAAAGGGCAGAGCAGGTGTTGAAGTGATCTTCCACATGTTAACATCACTCCAGGCCTTTGTCTTTGAGATACTCTGAAGACTGGAAAATTAAAAAGAAATGAGCCTCGTTACAGTGTGTTTGGTGTTTAATCCTGAATCTGAGTTCCACCTAAAGTCCTGAGCCCAGAGCTCAACCCATGCTTTGGGGAACTTATTTTGGGAAATGCTGCCCTAAACTGAGAGACACTGGCTCTGTGGCAGGCCCTTGTCACTAGAGCATGGGTCCCACCCACCCTTTGCCTTTGCTCTCCATACTGTCCTATGTGCACGTGTCCCTTCTGACCTGGCTGCAGTGAAGAGGACAGGCTCTAAGCCTGACAGCAGCCAGCCCAGTGGCAGCCATTGTTGTGGAGCCAAGTAGGGCTGGGTTGATTCTCACAAAGTGTAAGTACCACTGTTTCCTTATCCCAGATAGTAAGCGTTCCAGGCACGAAAGGGAAAGGCAGGCTGACTGGAGGGAGGGACTCGTGCAGGTAGATATTCCGCATGCCAGGTGTTATGACTAGCAGCAGGTTCAACCTGAAAAGTACATCTTACTCCATTTGTACCTTAGCTTAACCCCAGCATATAGCTATTTTGTTTGAGTGTCTGAGAGTAATTTGCTTTTGTTTGCCTTGTTGTAGGTGGACCCAAGAGCCATATCAGTGCTAGCGAAATGGCAGAATTCATATAGCATCAAAGTTGTCCTGCAAGAGCTTCGGCGCCTAATGATGTCTAAAGAAAATATGAAACTCCCTCAGCCGCCTGAAGGACAGTGTTACAGCAATTAATCAAAAAGAAAAACCACAGGCCCTTCCCTCCCCCCCCATTCGATTTAAGCAGTCTTCATTTTCCACAGTAGTAAATTTTCTAGTTACGTCTTGTAGACCTCAAAGTACTGGAAAGGAAGCTCCCATTCAAAGGAAATTTATCTTAAGATACTGTAAATGATACTAACTTTTTGTCCATTTGAAATATATAAGTTGTGCTATAACAAATCATCCTGTCAAGTGTAACCACTGTCCACGTAGTTGAACTTCTGGGATCAAGAAAGTCTATTTAAATTGATTCCCATCGTAACTGGTGGGGCACATCTAACTCAACTGTGAAAAGACACATCACACAATCACCTTGCTGCTGATTACACGGCCTGGGGTCTCTGCCTTCTCCCCTTACCCTACTGCCTCCCACCCTCCCTGCAACAACAGCCCTCTAGCCTGGAGGGCCTGTTAGAGTAGATGTGAAGGTTTCAGGTCGCAGCCTGTGGGACTACTGCTGGGTGTGTGGGGTGCTTTGCCTGCACCCCTGGTTTCTTTAAGTCTTAAATGATGCCCCTTCCAAGCCATCATCCTGTCCCCACGCTCCTCCACTCCTGCCCTTGGCCGAAGCATAGATTGTAACCCCTCCGCTCCCCTCTGAGATTGGCCTTCGGTGAGGAATTCAGGGCTTTCCCCATTATCTTCTCTCCCCCACCTTTATCGAGGGGTGCTGCTTTTTCTTCCCTCCTCCTCAAGTTCCTTTTTGCACCATCACCACCCAACACCTTCCATGACACTTCCTTGCTTTGGCCAGAAGCCATGAGGTAAGGTTGGAAAGAGTCTCTGACCTCCCTCGTTTAGTTTCAGAACCATACTTTTTCACTGTCCACCAGCCTGGGAAACGAATATTGCATCCTCAGCCCTGCCACCCTCTGCTGTCATCTGATGTGCTGTTTTTAGCTCAGGTTTTGATAAGGTAAAAGAATAGTCTCCAGAGTAACTCAGACCTGCCAGCTCTCGGAGTCCTTGCTGGTTGGACTCAGAGAAAGACCACATGAAGTTGCTTGTAAGCACACACGATCCCTCTGAATTGTTTCACTTTCCTGTAGTTGCTTTTGCTTTTAAAAGTTGAAGAAGTTTTAAACAGGGCTTTCATTTGGCCATCCTTGCAATCCATTGGGGTCTAGTTTGGAATCTGACAACTGGAACAAAAAGAACCTTGAATCCGGTACATGCTTTAGTTTTGGTGCTGCTGATGCTTCTCAAGATCCTCAGCAGGGATTAAGAGAGAACCTGGTGTGCGCAGCAGATCCCCGAAACTGGCAGGCTTGACCTCTTAGCAAATTGCTGCATCTTTTCACTTACTGTTCAGGACCACTACATGCTGAAATGTGGATGCATGCCGAAATAAAAGCAGTTTGTTGGCAGTGGAAGGCGGACAGGTTGGGGGTTGGGAGGAAAGAAATAGTAAAGGAAATAAAATATTAAAAAGAAAAAACTAAACCAAATTATATTCTTTTAAATATTAAGAAAATTTGACAAATTCTTTTTTATAAATTTTCATTTTAGTTTTAGGTTCGGGATGTATGTGTGGAGGATTTTTACAAGGGCACATTGCATGATGCTGAGGTTTGGGCTTTTATTGATCTTATTACCCAGATAATGAACATAGGAAGTTCTTCAGCCCTTATCCCTCTCCCTCCTTTTGTAGTCCCTAGTGTCTGCTGTTCCCATCTTTATGTTTGTTCATACCCCAAATTTTCTGTTTCTGCATTAATTCACTTAGAGTTATAGCCTTTGGCAGCATGTATGTTGCTGCAAAAGATGTGATTTCATTCTTTTTTATGGCTGTGTGGTATTTCATGATATGTATAAACCACATTTTCTTTGTCCAGTCCACTGCTGATAGGCATCTAGGTTGATTTCATGTCTGCTATTGTGAATAGTTCTGGCTGGGGTAAGTTGATATTTCATTGTGGTTTTAATTTGCATTTTCTTGATAAGTTATACGAAGCAATTTTTCATATGTTGGTCATTTGTGTGTGTGTGTGTGTGTGTGTATGTAAAGTATTTGTCATTTGCCCACTTTTGATGGGATTATCTGTTTAATTCATGCTTATTTGAATTCCTTGTAGATCCTGGGTATTAGTCCTTTGTTGGATGTATAGGTTGCATATATTTTCTCTTGCTCTGTGGGGTTTTTGTTTACTCTGATGATTATTTCTTTGGCTGAGAAGAAGCTTTTTAGTTTAATGAAGTCCCATTAATTTATTTTTGTTTTTGTTGGATTTGCTTTTGGAGTCTTAGTTATACATTTTTTGCTTAGCTTTTTTCTTGCTCTATGTTGTGAGTTTTCAAAGTCTTGGATGATTCTGTATATATTCTATAATTTTTTACATTTCCGTGAAAAATGTCATTGGAATTTTGATAGTGATATTATTTAATCTTTATAATCACTTTGAGTACTATAGACCTTTGTAGCAATTTTATTTATTCCAATTCATGAGCATGGGATATCTTTTCATTTATTTGTAACTTCAATTGCTTCTATCAGTGTCTTATAATTTTTGTCATATAGAACTTTTACTTTCCTCGTTAAATTTATTCCTATCTATTTGATTATTTTTATAGTCAGATAAGTAGAATTGATTTTCTTTGTTTTTGCGTTTGTGAAATAGTTCATTGTTAGTGTATAAAAAAGTAAGTGATTTAGATACGTTGATGTTGTTTTCTACAACTTTATAGCATTTATTTTTGTCACTTTACCTTTTTTGGTATATTCTTTAAGACTTTCTATATGTAAGACTGTTAGCTGAAAAGAGAGACAATTTTACTCTTTTCATTCTAAATTGAGCTAATATTTATTATGTTTTGTAACCTAATTATAATTATGGTACTATATTAAATAGAAGTCATAAAGGTGGGCATTCTTGTTTCCAATCTCAGGGAAAAGATTTTCTGCTTTTCACCATTAAGTATAATGTTAGCTATAGGCTTTTCATATATTATCTTTATTATATTGATACACATACCTAATTTGTTGAGAGTTTTTATTACGAAATGATGTTATGTGTCCAATGCTTTTTCTACCTCTATTGAGACAATTATATCAAAAATTTGTCCTTCATATTGTTATGTCATCTGTCACATAATTTTTTTGCAAATGTTGAACCATTCTTGCATTTCCCTCTATAAATCCCACTGGCTTATGTTGCGTGATCCTTTTGTTGAATGGGGATTGTATTTGTATTTTGTTCAGAATAACTGCATCTATTTCCTGAGGGATATTCTTCTATAATTCTTTCTTTCTTACAGTGCCCTTTTCTGGCTTAGTTATCAAGGTAATTCTGGACACATATAATAATTTTGTAAGTGTTCCCTCCTTTTCTGTTTACTTGGAAGAGTTTGAGAAGAAATGGCATTATTTTTTTCTTTAAATGTTGGGTAGTATTTTTTTCTTTAAATGTTGGGTAGTAGCCCATTAGATCCTGGGCTTTTCTTTGCTGGGAGATTTTTTTAATATATATTTTTTATTATACTTTAAGTTCTGAGGTACATGTGCACATTGTGCATGATTATTACCTAGATATACACATGTCGTGGTCACATACATTAGCCTGCTATCTATCCCCTAGCCTCCAACCCCCAACAGATCCCAGTGTGTGATGTTCCCCTCCTTGTGTTTGTGTCCTCATTGTCCAACACCCAGCTGTGAGTGAGAACATGCGGTGTTTGGTTTTCTGTTATTGTGTCAGGTTACTGAGAATGATGGTTTCCAGATTCATCCATGTTGCTGCAAAGGACTTGAACTCATCCTTTTTTATGGCTGCATAGTATTCCATCGCATATATCTGCCATAATTTCTTTCTCCAGACTGTTGTTGAAGGGCATTTGGGTTGGTTCCAGGTCTT